>OY757015.1:155651999-155838655 GCA_963580285.1 Lucinisca nassula
GTCAACATCTAAGGTTTTCTGGAAGTTGTTGCAACCGTCGGGAATCGTCAATAATGACTTGAAAAACTCGCGAAAAAAATATTCTAAATTTAACTTGAGTTTTGTCGCTTTTTTAAGAATGACCCAAGCATCCATAAATGTCCACCAACCCTAAATGTCCGACAGCATGAAAATTAACTTACTATCGAAAATAGTCCGTCATCCCTAAATGGGAGTAACTTAGGAAATATTTCCTATATTCAAAAATACATTATTATTATTGAACAAACATTCAACGACGTAAAACCTATGTTTAACTAGAAAATGTGTCCCTAACTATATGCTTTCCCTAAAACATGCATTGCCTACTTAAGCATAAAAAACGGCTGAGCTCCAAAGTATATTAAAGTGACAAAGATAAATACAAGATTGCGTGCATATCTACAGGCCACACAAAATTTCCAGTTGATTTGTATAATTTATAATGCCCAAATCGAAAAAGGGTAAATTAAGGGAGAATTACTAAGCAGGCTAATGCCAACGAGAAAACGAAATATATGGGCCTGTTTATTTTTCATGCAGCTGCTATAAAATTGCAAGATTCTAGCTCCCCATATAATGCACTTTGATAGTATTTAACCCCAAAACAGGCTCAGTTCACAGTAGATGATGCTTAAATCACATGCACATCTACAGACCATTACAAAAGAGTCTTGCTAGTCTGGCCCAGAAAACATGTACACTCCATATTTTCCAATCCTATGGTGTATTCCTTGCTTCCAAAGGATAACCCTTTCTAGAACATATTGAAAGTTTAAAACTGATCAGTATAAGACGGTATTAGGAGTTGCGCACACAAAGTATCCGCCTTATAACGTCAAATCCCCAAGCCCAGAAAGGGGAAAAAGGGGAATAATCCGCAAGAAAACCCCGACAGACAAACAAAAGAATACGGGTGTGCATTTTTCCATGCAGATGCTTTATATAAAATTTCAGGATTCTAACTCAAACCACTTGTTACCCACAACTAGAGCTGTCAGTGAAACTGACTTGGGCCCCGGCAGTGCCATCAGAAGAGTTGAAATTTTTTCAAACGGCCAAAACTCTTAAAGTATTGTAGCTAGAGTTTCGTAACTTGCCATGTAATTGTGTAATGATATTGTGACCTTATATCTAAAGTAGAAGTGGAGGCAATGATCAGGAATCGATACAATTAACCCACAGCTCCCATCAGAGACACCAAAGTTTCAAGCTGATACATTTGAGGGTTTGTAAGTTAGGAATAAAAACAAATGAAAGGGTATTACTTTAGGGCAACTGTCAATCACTTCAGCTTATTTTCATTTAGATATCTATATTGATTTTGAAATTAAACTGAAAAAAAAAGACGAAAAAAGCTGATTTTTTTTTTTTTTTTGTTTTTTTTTTTTTTCAAAAGGCCATAACTCTCAGAGTATTATAGCTAGAATTAAATAGCTTGCCATGAAATTGTCTACTGTTGTTGTGATTTTACGTGCTAAGATTGGAATTGAAACGTTTGAAAGTTTGTAAGTTATAAAGAAAAACATGAAAAATGTTGATCGACAGACGGTCAGATGGGCAGATGGACAGACAGATGGACGGACGGACGGTCGGACAGACAGACATGGCATCACTATATGGCAACTGTCCATAACTATAGGAAGTTTCATTTGAATATCTATAGCGGTTTTGAAATAAAGATGAAAAATTGCAAAAAAACTGATTTTTTAAGTTTTTCAATGGGCCATAACTCTGAGAATATTGAAGCTATAGTTACGTAACTTGTCATGAAATTGTGTAATGATACTGTGACCATATACTTAATGATGGAAGTGAAAAGGTTTGACGGTTTGTAAGTTATTAAAATAAAACATGAAAAATGTGGACATTGACATTTTTAAGTTTTTCAAAGGGCCATAACTCTGGGAGTATTGTAGCTAGAGTTACGTAACTTGCCATGAAATTGTGTAATGATATTGTGACCTTAAATTTAATGTTTGGTTTAAACTTTATTTCTTTGTATAATACATACATTTTTACACATATAATGTTGACAAAGAATACAAGTATCATACAAAGGGATTCAGAAAAAAGTCATATGACTTATTCAAATCTGTATCCCTCGATTACAATATCAATGTACTAAGTATAGTTGTGATTGTCAAGTTTGTTCGAATTTGCAAATTATTGTGAAGATATTCTAGGTGAATTTCATTTTGGTTACAAAATGAATAGTATAGTAGTGAAATAAAGCATAGATATATGGCTCCACGGGGAATGGATTTTAAGGTAATTATTTTGTTTCATTAGCACTGATGAATCAAGTCTTGGGCGTGTGATTTGGGGCTGTCTCAAGAGAAACAATACAATGTAGAAACTCAGTTGCGATCTTCGAATCATGATGTGAGACAGAGGCTGCAGATCGGTTCGGTTGGACGCTGTAGCTGTTTAACTCGAGTTAGTATCTATCTCTATCTTCTGATACTGCGTTAGTAGTAGTAGAGTTAGTAGATGTGATATTCAAATTTTTTCGGGTAAGAACGCGCATGTATATATTTACGTGTGTAGATATATGCATGTGTGCCCATGTAGAAAAACTACACATATTTATATATCTGTGATAAGTACTTGTAAGGCATTTGAAATCTGTGATTATAAATTTGAGGTACAAAATCTTTTAGACTTAAGAATAAAATCTTGTACTGCTAAGAATATTTGTATGTTATCATTCACAGAGAGATCAGTACTGCCGTATAGAAGGATGTTTAAAGCAGGTTGGCAAATAGCTGAGACAATGTTTAACATGTCCTGTCTTACGTCAGTGTACTGTTCACAGGCCATGAGGTAGTGATGCGTGTCCTCAACAGCTCCACAAGCACATAATGAGTTATTTAGAATATTCTTTTGAAAGAGATGATCGTGTAGCGAGCTGCAATTAAGTCTTAGTCTGGCATGATGTACTTGCCCAAATCTTTTACCTGCACAAAAGTATGACGGTGGTTTTCTTTCGTATGCTGTAGTTTGTGCTTAAAAGCTGCTAATGAGGGTGTATTTTTCTTGTCATCTGGCAAATCGTTCCAGTTGCGAGTCGCTGACGGAAGAAATGATGTATAATAAAGCTGCGAGTTGGCTCGGACAGTCTGTAAATTGGCATTATTTCGCAAATCGTAAGCTATGCTACTGCCTACCGTGAGGGGTACTAATGAGGATAGGTATTCAGGTGTGAGAAAATTCTGCATTTTGTAATAGAGTACAAGTTTGTGTTGTTGTCTCCGAGCTTCCAGAGATTCCCATCCAAGATCATAGAGAAGAGAGTTGATTGATACTAGTTTTGTTGCCCCAGTAACGATTCGTGCGGCTTCATTTTGGATTTTTTCTAATTCGTTCGCCTCGTATCGGGTGCAATTATCCCAGACAACATCTGCATATTCAAGAAGTGGCCTTATAAAAGAAGTATATATTGTTTGTAGGGATTTTCTATCGAGTGTGAATTTAAGTTTGCGCATTATATTAATCCGAAACAATGCTTTCGTTTTGATGTTGTCTATGTGGTCATGCCAGGTGCAATCGGTCGAGAAAATAAGACCTAAATGCTTATGAGAATGTACTTCGTTAATATGTTGCTGGTTCATTGATATAGGAGGATGATAGGGTTTATTTATTTTTCGCGAGAAAATCATTGACTCGGATTTTGCAGGATTAAAAGAAACAAGCCATTTCGTTGCCCATGAGTTAATCTTAGCCAGATCAGAGTTGATCTGGGCTGCCGCATGCATGGGATTCTCCACCACTATGTACAGACTAGTATCATCTGCAAAGAGCCTGATAGAAGAATGTATGTCTACAACTATGTCATTAATATAAATCAGGAACAGAAGTGGGCCAAGGATGGAGCCTTGTGGGACTCCTGCCTTGATAACAGACCAAGACGATGCAGCTCCAGGTAGCACTACTCTCTGTTGTCTATTATGCAAATAATCTGTTAACCATTGCAGTAGCGAACCAGAAATACCAATGCTGTGAAGTTTGTATAGAAGGCCTTTATGCCATACTCTGTCAAAGGCTTTACTAATGTCGCAAAAGATCGCGCGTACTTCTTTACCTTCGTCGAGAGCTTTGCAAAATGTATTGTAGATATGAACTAGTTGATTAACAGTAGAGTCTCCAGGAATAAATCCTGACTGAAGAGATGTTAGTATATTATGGTCACGAATAAAGTTAAAAAGGTGCTTATGAACGATTTTTTCAAGGACTTTGCCTATAGTACTTAGGAGAGAAATTGGTCTATAATTGGATATGATTGAAGGGTCGCCCTTTTTGAAGATTGGGGTCACGTTTGCCTCTTTCCATGTATTTGGAACTTTACCCTTACTAAGAGAGAAGTTAAAAAGATCACTGAGTGGTACAGATAGAGGACCAGCTAGTTCCTTAAGAATGCGGTTGTTAATTGAGTCAGGACCAGCTGCTTTACCTAATTGCAACGACTTTAATATTAATTCAACTTCTGCCGGAGTGGTTGAGATTAAGCTGAGAAAATTCTGAGCTTGAGGAACATCAGTGGGTAGAGAGGCATTGTCATCATTTAGCATTGTTTGTTCTATAAAGAAGCCATTCATTAGATTAGCCTTGTCTTCGTCTTTTGAATAAACATTATCTTCTTTGTAAAGAGGCGGGAGTGTTGAAGATTGATCGGTTTTAATAAACTGTTTTAGAGTTTTCCACCAGTCTTTCTGTTTGATGTCTTCGTTATTTAATTTGATGTTTGAATTTGATGCATTTGACCGTTTGTAAGTAATTTGGAACAAAACATAAAAATTTGTGGGGCCCTAATAATGCACTTTTATAGAATTTAAATTCCAAAAGTGGCTGTGTTCAAAAGTCGAAAATCCGAAAACAATTAAATTGAAGATAATGCCAAAATCACATGCACATTAACAGACCATATCAAAAAGTCTGCGAAGTTTCAATTTGATTGGTATAAAACTGTATGAGGAGTTGTACACACAAAGTACTACCCGTCTGTCATCAAAGTTCAGAGCCGAACAAAGGGATAAAAAGGGAAATAACTCCACGAGGAGAACCCCGATCGAAAAACGAAACGAAATACGGTTCCGCTTATTTTGCATGCTAATACTCTATATAAAATTACGGGATTCTACCTCTAACCATTTCTGACCGTATGGAAGTGTAACGGGCGGACAGAAGGACGGGCGGACAGAAGGACGGGCGGACGGACAGGCCAAAAGCAATATGGCCCCCCAACTTCTTCGAAGTTATGGGCATAAAATGTTAACCTTCGGAATTAAGCCTCTTAATAACGGATCCAAAATTATTCGTTATCCCAAAAATGATATGTTTTTCTTTATTTTCGGTTTTAGGTCCTTTCAAGTGAGGACCCTTCCCATCTACTAAAGCTGCCATTTTCACCTCTGGAATCACATTTTTCCGCATCGCGCGAAACCTATTAAAAGCTTCCTTTTCACAACTTAAACTGTGCATCAAAGGGACCATGGACCTGTCTTTTATGGCTGAAATTTCCCTCCATCCCATTATGTGTGTGAGTGAATAGCTGTTCGCATCAATCTACCTTCTCTGTTCACATATGCTATAAATATCATTTCGCTTGGCGATGTTAGATATCCAGGCAGAACGCAAAGACTATTTAATGTTTCGAACTTTTAAAGTCAAATGCGCGCCCGACTGGTGATCAGGATGTCGCGGGTGTGATCATCTCCAGGACTACAACATTCGCTTGTGCAAATTAATCTCGAAATCGGTAATTCTCCCTCTCCCAATGATTTAAGAGTTGGAAGCTGGCACTGTTATACATTCACAGCGTAAGCCTCTAAAGGAAAATGCAGCTTATTTAATATGACCTAAATAGTGTTATCTCCAAAGCATATTAAACGGTTTATTACGCTACGTTCACACAATCCATTTTTCAAGTAATAAGCCCCTAAGTTAGCATGCTTTTTGAAAATTTGTCTATATTGTTCACATCCTGCTTACAGGTACATACTTTATCAAGGAGTCAGCTCACAAAATAATCGGTCTATTGTACAGAGGCGACCGGCACAGATAAAAGCAGGCCTAGGCAGACGCCCCTTTGCTGCTCTCAGGAATATAGAAGAGAAGCCAAGACAGCTTCATGAAAGAGGTCATGCGTTTAAGTTCACTATCCACAAAATTCTTGCGCGTCGGTCCTCACATAATCACCATTTGCTCACTTGATCTCTTTAATTTTGTCATTTCATGCTCCTGTATACTCAGAAAAAAAATCTAGGGTGTTTTAATGGTTCACTTTTAACTTTCAATTCTGGGTAAGCCTTCCATTTAGAATGATACTTTACTCGGACTCAGGCATTGTAGGCGATTATACTTGTATGCACAATGTACAGGATATTTGCGAGTGGGTTAATGGGTTCTATTCTATGCTGCTGAGCCCATTGGGAACTAGTGCAATCATTAAGATTGGTCCGCCTAGGGTTTGTGGCACAGTATTCTACAAACACATGTTCACATCTATGACAGTTTACTGTCCTTTCTTTTCCGGTGCCATTTTAAATAGCCAATATAATACTTATAGCCATTAATGAGACCCATGCTTGACTATATGCAGCCATGTATTCGCCATTTTTGAACTGATATAAGAATGTTGCATACTATTTTATGCTGAATTATTTCAGCATATAGGGAAGATACATGTAACGATAAGTTTTCTGTATTTTATTTATCCCTTGTGGTAATCAACAACAATAAATAAAAGTTCTACAAAAACAACAATTATAGAACAATGTTCGAAACTTCCAATTGGCAATCCTAGTTTAAACTTTTCTACAATAATTCAACATTGGAAATCCAAATAACTTGCTTCCAAAGGATAACCCTTTCTAGGACATCTTACCACTCGCTTTCAAATCTAAAATCTAGCTGTCCTTTTTCTCATTCTTTCTCCCTTCTTTTTCTCTGTATTACCGCATTAACCAATAAGATAACATCAGTCTTATAGAAATATCCAATCAAATATATCATTACAAAATGTTGACAAGGCCCGCCAAAACCCATAATAAGCGGGCGTTGCCAAAACGAAAACGAGACTGGCTGGGCGGGAAAATAGAAGTGAAGGCAATGATCAGGAATCGATACAATTAACCCACAGCTCCGATCAAAGACACCAAAGTCTTATTGTGTTATTTATTTATTCCTTCGAAATGTAACAATGATTAAAGTGTATTATTTTGTGTTTTCCGTTGCTTGTTCAAAAAAAGTATTGAAAGTGAACCCAAAAATGTGCGAGAGAATTTTGAGCTTTAATTATTTATTGACATGCAATGTGGGTATCAAAATGAAGTTTGTGATTTGAACGTTTTTAATACGCTCGACTCATATTTGTAAATACATAGGTTCTAGACGGCATTGCAACAACGTTAAAAACTGTCGCGCTTTTGCTTTTATCTCTGTTTTCGGGGCCAAATTCCTTAAGGTATTCATACTGCATTTTGACCAGTCGGTGGGGTAACTAGTTACGTCAATAATGCCTATCAGCAGATGTAACCGATAGCCGTGTATGCACAAGCACAAAGAAAAACGAAAAACGTCTTAAACTGCGAATGCTAAGCTTGAGCCAGCTTGGAAACAAATTACAAGCTGTTTATGAGTGATTACAAGTCTTTGACCCTGGACAAAGAATTTTCTGTTGGTGAGTGTTTTTGCGTGCAAAGAAATTTCTAGTTCTTAATTCATCATCATCATCATCATCATCATCATCATCATCATCATCATCATTATCATCATCAACATTATTACTATTAGTTCTGTTTTTACGGCATGACACTTTATATATTGATTGCCTTCGTATTGGCAGTATTAAAATGATACGTCAACCCTTGTTGGTCATATGGATCTTCTCGGAAAGACGGAAAGAAGGGGAGAAAAGAGAACAGCAACGACCGAAGATATACCAGCGGAGATGAAAGTGAGGGAAGCTGCAGAAAATCGAAAGCTGATGTGTGTCGAGGTTCGTCCGAAAAAAACTCAATCGTTTAAGCACCTACCAACTACTTGAAGTTAAAATCCAGACCAGGGTTCTGTCATGGTTTATTTTCTTTATGGTTTGTCTTTGAGTGTGTTTATCGCTTGTAGTTTTTTGTTTTTCCTTTTTTTTTTTTTTTTTTTTTTTGGATAGCCAATTGGCCATTTTGTGGGAAAGTAACTGTCCTTTTGGCATTTCGCCATTTATGTTTTCATGAGGGTCGAGTTGTTTCATGTTTGTATTTCTTTCCCTTTGGTGTATCTGTTGGGAGCTGTGTGTTAATTGTATCGATTCCTGATCACTGCCTTTACTTCTATTTTCCAGAAACAACATGCATATCGAAAAAGTGTACATCCCATCGTTCATACGTGGTTGTATCATAAGCCCTTTTAAGCGGTATTGTTTACGATTTGATTATGATTTGCAGTATAATTCTTATACTTATAATTAACTCTTATCTTGTTGTTCACGACAACCCCTACCTTTGGAAACAGTGCAGATCCAGATCAGATGGCTTCTGAAGAAGCCATCTGATCAGGATCTACACTGTTTGATATTCAATTTATGAATTTATAGGAAAAAATTACATCAAGTAATCTGATTGGTTCAAAGTCAGAAATGGGTGTGGCTAAACTAAATAATCAGCAAGAGAAGGGTTAATTCTCCAAACATATTGAGGCGATGCTAACGAGTAACTGAAGCAGAAATACGAAAACCATAATGTATATCCCTGTAAACCCAAGTGATCCGTCAATAAAGTGGGGTTCAGAGAGGTGTTTATAACATGAACTTGTTAGCGTGATGACTATGCGGTGCGATTTGTAGCCAGTAAAGTTTTCTTTGAAACGGTTGTTCCAATCGTGTTTTCTGTAAAATAGTGAACTGGACTAATCCATTACGCAAACACGCCTATAGAAATACATTGCCACCTTTATCGCCAAAAAATGAAAATTTTATGATGAAATATCATGATATTTTTCTTATTGCTGCTCAAAATATAGATTGTGGGTACTCATTAGAACCGCCTCGATGAGGCGGTTCTAACGAGTACCCACAATCTATATTTTAGAGCAGAAATAAGAAAAATCGAGGCGGTTCTAACGTGTACCCACAATCTATATTTTACAGCAGAAATAAGAAAAATAAGGTATACCCCCAGAAACCCCAGTTTTACTATGTAAACGTGGGGTTCAAAGGGGTCAAATTTATAAAGGCGTGTTTTCTTTATGCTGCTTGGACACTGTGAGCCTAGTTCAGACGCCACAGAAAGCGGGGTCTAATCAGTCTGTGTACATTGTGTTTGACCCAACCACGGTCAGACATTATGCTTTCCTCTTTAATTGCACGCCGGTGGATCGGAGTTCAGACTCCGTGATGGTTTTGATTTAAAGCTATTTACAAGTTGGTCGGAGTCGGAACTTGAATGTCTGTTGCTTGGTCCAACGGGGTTCAACTGCTGGTTTATTTTGCTCCAGTGTTTCTGTGGCGCTGTGTTCAGCACCGGATTGCTCGGCGCGTTTTACTACCGAGTCCTCATCCTTCTGTCAACTTGGCTATTATTGGGATTTCTTTGTTTACCGAATTGATTCACTGATGAGTTGGAAAACCTTCACGCGTACACAGTGAAAGTAAGGATGAGGGTAGGGATCCCGTAAAGTTAACCCAACAGTAATTTTTACTGAACACTCCAAGTCGGTGCGTTTGCTGTGGTTCCATCATGTTTTGTGTTGGTGGCTGTGATCCTTTCTCTTAGCATATTTGTTTTTACTTGATTATTCTGATTCTTTCCCCCTTTTTTCGGTTTTTCATTTTTGTTACGTTTGTCCTTCCAGTTTAATGTTTATCATGTTGGTGATTCTGATTCTTTCCCCCATGATGCATATTACTCATTTTTAGTAAGTATTCTGAGCCACCACCTATTTTGGAAAGAGCTGCTAACTCGGTATACCTGTTGTCCGTTTTGTTAACTGTCTTCACTTCATGTTTTGACTTCTTTCCCTAGTGATATTGTGGGAAGAATTTGGGATCTTATTGTATCAGTTCCTGATCGTTTCTCCTTTTAATTTTTATACTGTTTGCTTAAGTGTTAAACGAAACAATCTGTCTACGTCACTGTTTAGGACCATCTTCAAAGCTTACATCCAAAAGACATTCGGTCAAAAGACAACCGACCAAAGAAGTGTTGATGGTTCTTTGATTTTTTTTTGTGTCAATAATAGTTTGAGCCAAACACCAGCTATTCAAGGGTAAGTTTCAAAATTAATGCGATAAGACGGATAGGGTTTTTTTATTAAAACTTTAAGGATCTATACTTTGACAGTTTACTGATTTACTTGAAAAATGACCAGACTCTAATTTACTTAATTGATTTAAACACCGATATTACAATTCCCTTGTTACAATTTGCAGCAATTACTGTCTGTCGTTCTGTGAGTAAGAATGGGCGTTAAATCAGTATCTTGGCACCAGACGCATTCGTCGCATCATCCTTGATCTATACGCTAAGACAACATTCCTTACATGTCACATGTATTTACCAAAATCCCCCGTATAGAGCAACATGAATCAGTACTGCTTAGATACCCCGCAATAGTTTAACTACAAACATATGTTGTGGGTGGTCGTTAGAGCCGCCTTTTACCCCAGTAAACCCCAGTTTTCTGTATATAAAGAGGGGTCTAGGGGATGTTCATTTCACGGAATTGTTCACGTGATACTAAACATAGGTTGTGGTAATCGTTAGAACACACACATTGGGTCCCCACCCAACGGGGCTTGGAGAAATAGACTGGGCTGCAGGGTGCTCTCACGCAGAGCTAAACTGACCACACACGATTACTGGTAAACCGCTTAAAAGGACTAAGCCTGCCCAGACAAAGTGGTATGAGTCAGATCGTAATGCATATAAGCCCTATTGAATTCATTTGGCGGCAGGGCTGAAGATGTCATTTCATTTCAGTGTCGGGTACAAGTCCCATAAAATAACAGTGTTGATAGGGACGTTAAACCTCAATACAAACAAACAAAAGCCGCCTCAACAAGGCGGTTTTAACGTGTACCCACATCCTATGTCTTTGACCAGAAATAAGAAAAAACAATCATTTTTCTATATAAAGTGGGGCATACACGGGTGTTGATTACACTAACTTTTTTAACAGATGTCAAGATAAACAAAATTCGAATGAGAGAATGACAACACCAACATGACAACCTTTGCAACAAAATTCAACTTACCATGTGACCAAGACACGTCTCGTCAGATTCTATCACAATTGTTTGTAGTCGGACTCGGTAGCTCTCGGATGTGCGTCTGACTGGTGATCAGGAGGACGCGCGTTCGATACCTGCCGGGGTCGGTAACATTTTTTTTCGTGGAGATTTATCATGAAATCTTTTCTACGGTCATTCATTCCCTTCAAGGGCAATTGTCAATTTCTCGCGAAAGAATGTGCATTGTACTGGTAAAACGCTTACGCATTAGACTGTCCAGGAAAAGTATGGAAAGGTTAACTGTCCAGCTTAAAATTGACCTAGAATAGTGTTAACTGGGCCGTTATACTTCAATTCAAATAAACAAACAGGATTCGCTTTTGCTCATTGGAGATTGTAACTCACACATATACGCTTAACGACGACTCTGATCGGACTGTGGGGAATGAAAGAATGTTGCCGATCCCTCAGGTATCGTACCAACGACCCCCTGATCACTAGGCAGACGTGAATTAGACTGAGCTATCGTGCGTGGCATCGTTTGGTTTTACGGCCCTTTCAAGAATATTTCTCAAATTTCGAGCCGATCGTTAATCAGAAATAGGTGAAAACCGGAGTACCCGGAGAAAAACCACCTGACATTCCATGTGACTTGAGCCGCGTTCGAACCACAACGCTGACAGACCTAATGATTAAAAGTCAGCGCTCTTATCCTTTAGGCCATGGAGGCTGTTAGCATTGATAGTCCCACTATTTATTAGTGGAAATAAACTTTCTTACTTTTTATAGCGTAATGTTGATTCCACAAGGGTTAACATATACAAGATTTTTCCTGATAAAAATATCCGTGGAACGTGTTTCTTTCAGCATGAAATAAACAAAAGCGTAGTTTGAGGGGATATGACATTTTTATCATGCCATTTTTATCTAAACTCTCAGTTAAACCCCATTAACTTATTCCAGAATTGGCGGCAATCTACTTTCATTATTATTCAGTGGAAACAAGGTTTGAGATTTCATGTGATTCGTATACCAGACTGGGGATAAGAAAGCATGTAAGCCTGAAATCGACTATCAATAGATATTGCAACCATTGTAATCACAAACGCTAGAGGTACGCTAACATTTAATCATTGCGTGTCTGTTTTCGTAATAACATATCTGTCAGTTTTGGTTATAAACTTTCTTCAAAAAGGAAATGACTTTAAGGCAGTATTAGGAGAAGTTGTCTATAGCCTGTCCTTTAGCCTGATGTGTTATGACTAAGCAAGCCCATAAAATTGTAACATGAGCCTGCTATATTCCAAGCTACTCAGCCAGACTGCTTTCCAAACGAATATAGATCTATATTTGTAATGCTTGAAACAGTTGCCTTATCTGAGGTGTATCCAACCACATTAATAAATCCAGGTGACGAATGCGTTGTAAACCTCCCTTTATATACCGAAGTTGCGTTCACTGGGATGTATTTTTCCCTAGGCGGTTCTGAATCTCACCAGCAATCTATGTTTTGGGCATACGTGGAACATTTTCACTTTCAGGATCTAGAATGTTTGCTACAAATACTGGAATCGAAGGGTTAAACGGAACAGTTTATTTCTCAGTTCAGGATCATTTTCCCAACCTACACGCAATCCATGGGTCCCTGCCCTTCGCAGCTGGAGAAATGGATTGGTCTTCAGGGTGCTTAGAGTAATTGTTAACCGGTTAGAGGATCTGAACCTGCCCAGGCAAGGTGGTGCGAGTCGAACCGTCCATGCATAAAAAACCCTATTGGGTACATTGGGTGGCAGGGCTTGAGATGTCATTTCATCTCAATATCTGGTAAAAGTCCCAAAAACTTCTGTATATTGATCTGTATATTGTAAATAGGGAGGTTAAAACTTAAAAAAAAAACAAGAGGACCATGAGGCCCTGGTCTCTCCCCTGAGCCCTGTGCAAATTTGGTAGTTCTAAATCACATTGACCTTAAGCATTCAAAGGCATTCAATATTTACCTATTCTCATATCAAAGATCACGATACTTTTCGAAAAATGCATTGATTTACCTATTTGCCATTGAAAAGCCTATGGAGCCAAATTTGACCTTGGTGTAAAATATGTCAAGGTCAACCTAGGGTCATCATTTTCTCAAACATGGTAGCAATTAGTCACTCTATGCTACACACCAAGTTTCTCACAATTGGCCCGGTGGATCTAGCGAAGAAGGTTTTGAAGATTTTTTACCATATTTGGGCATGGCAAACATCTTGATCATGTGACCTGGACCATCCGAATAAATTTTTGTTCTCTAAGTGTCCTAGGGATGCATTCTAAAATTCAAATGAAATTGGCCAAGTGGTGTACCTATTTCCCATTGAAAAGCTTAAGGAGCCAAATTTGACCTTGACGTAAAATAGGTCAAGGTCAACTTTTTGCAAACTTGGTAGTACTCAGTCCCCCGTTGCTACATACCAAGTTTCAAGACAATCGGCCCAGTGGTTCTGGAGAAAAAAATTTTTTTAAGGTTTTTACCATATTTGGGCATGGCGGCCATCTTGGTCATGTGGCCTGAACCACCCGAATATTTTTTGTTCACTAAGTGTCCTAAGACTGCATATAAAATTTAAATGAAATTGGCCAAGTGGTATTAGAGAAAATGTACTCTAATATGTCAATACACTTGCAATACAAGTGACCTTGGGCCAAGCATTCACCAAGATCACTTTGCATTCGCAGGGATGAATCTTTTACCCATTCTCATATCACAATATTTTACGAACAAGAGTTGTCAGAAAGCAACATAGCTCGCCTTTGGGAGCCTAAGTTGGATGACGGTAATAAAGATATCAAAAGTGATTTTCTTTTCTTCTGTAAACCAGCCCGACAGACTGCAGTAATTCAAAGTGAACCAGATAGTACCACTAAGAACCACTGAAGAAGCAATCGTGTTTTAAGCGTTTTTATTTGAGAAATAACACTATTCCCATTTTGCAGCCCCAGACCCTGAAAGTCAAACTCGCTCGAGATATGATCGTACCCAACATTTTTATCAAGTTACATTACAATCCATCGAGAAATGTAGTCACTAGGGCGATGACAAAGTTTTTCTAAAAATAGCTACAGTGTCCTTGACCTTGCGCCCCAAACCCCGAAAGTTTCACTCAGTCGAGATATCCTAACATTTGTGTGAAGTTATATTAAAATCCATCAATAAATTTACAAGCTAGAGCGATAACAAGTTTTTTTTTCTAAAAATAGCCATAGTGACCATGACCTTGAGCCCCAGACCCTGAAAGTCAAAGTCGCTCGAAATATGATCATACCCAACATTTGTAAGAAATTATGTTAAAATCAATCAAGAAAAGTAGGCACTAGAGCGATGACACAGTTTTTCTAAAATATAACTACAGTGACCTTGACCTTGTGCTGCAGAAACTGAACGTTGAACTCAGCTGAGACCCCATCATACCCAAAATTTGTGTGAAGTTATCTGAAAATCCACAAATAAATGTAGTAGCTAGAGCGATAAAATAAGTTTTTCAGCCACAGACCCTGAAAGGAAAACTCGCTCGAGATATGATCATACCCAACACTTGTGGTGAATTATCTTAAAATCCATCCAAAAATGTAGACACTAGAGCAATGACAAAGTTTTTCTAAAAATAGCCACAGTAACCTTGACCTTGAGCCCCTGACCCCAAAAGTCAAAGTTGCTCGGGAAATCATCATAATCAACATTTGTGTGAAGTTATATTAAAAGCCGTCAATAAATGAAGGTGCTAGAGTGATGACAATGTTTTTTCTAAAAATAGTCACAATGACATTCACCTTGAGTACCAGACCCAGAAAGTCGAACTCGCTGTGTTTTTTAAAGGAAAACAAAACAAACAAACAAACAAACAAAAAAGTCATTCCTCCCCCGGGGTTTGAACTCACTTGAATACAATTGATCTTTGGCCAAGGTCAATACAGGTAAGAAAGGGAAGTAAGGGAGGAAATACAGAGGAGATAATACCTTCTCAAAAAGTTCAATTTAAGCCAAAAAACTTGGGAAATGGAGTTAAAAAGAATATGTAAAATATTGATTTTTACCAATTGTTAATTTTATTTGAAAATAAATTTGGAAAAACATCACAAACAAGAGCTTGCAGGTAAACTTGAAGTAAATGCGGCGCTGACGCTGACACCGACGCCGGGTGTATAGCAATAGCTCCCCCTTACTTTCGAAAGGCGAGCTAAAATGCATTGATTTACCTATTTCCCATTGAAAAGCCGAAGGAGCCAAATTTGGCTTTGTCGTAAAATAGGTCAAGGTCAACCTAGAGTCATCATGTTTGCAAACTTGGTGGTACTCAGTCACCCCATGCCACATACCAAGTTTCAAGACAATCGACCCAGTTGTTCTGGAGAAGAAGAATTTTTAAGGTTTTTACCATATTTGGGCATGGCGGCCATCTTGGTCATGTCACATGGACCATCTAAATAAATTTTTGTCCCCAAGGTATCCTAACGCTAATATAAAACTTATATTGAATTGGCCCAATGGTGTTAGAGAGAACGTCCTCTAAAATGTCAATAAACCTGCAATACAAGTGACCTTTGACCAAGGTCAATGAATGACCTTGACCCTTAGCATTCACAGGCATTCGCTTTTCACCAATTCTCATATCACAGACCACAACATTTTTCGAAAAATGCATTGATTTACCTATTTCCCATTGTAAAGCCTATAAAGCCAATTATGGCCTTGGCGTAAAATAGGTCCAGGTCAACATAGGGTCATCATTTTTGCAAACTTGGTAGTACACAGTCATCCGATGCTACATACCAAGTTTCAAGACAATCGGCCCAGTGGTTCTGGAGAAGAAGATCTGTTTTTGGTTTTTACCATATATTGGGTATGACGGCCATCTTGGTCTCGTGACCTGGACCATCCGAATAAATTTTTGTTCGCTAAGTGTCCTAAGGCTGCATATAAAATTTAATGAAATTGGTCTAGTGGTGTTAGAGAAAATGTATTCTAATATGTAAATAGACCTGCAATACAAGTGACCTTGGGCCAAGGTAAATGAATGAGCTTGACCCTAAGCATTCACAGGCATTCATTTTTTTTAACCATTCTCATATCGGAGGCCCACAATTAATCGTACAATCGATTAATCGATCGATTAATTCCACAAAAATGATTATCATTTCGGATGTGCTTTTAATCGATTACTTGATAGGTACAATTTACTACCCAAAGTTATGCCTAAAATAGCTGGATGAGTGGCAAACAGTGCAGACCCTGGCGTCTCATCTGGGTCTACACTGTTTCCTCAGGCCTGTCTGTTCAAATATACACATGGTAAAGTGCAACATATGGTAAGAGTCATGCTCAGAAGAAAGCCAGACAGGTAAAATTATGACAAAAAACTTAGCGATTACTAATCGATTATCGATCGAACAGACAGGATTGATAATCGATTATCTTTTCAGCTCCGATTAGCCAGCCCTAGCCACAATGTATTTCGAAAAATGCATTGATATACCTATTTCCTATTTAAAAGCCTAAGTAGCCAAATGTGGCCTTGACGTTCAATAGGTTCAGGTCAATCTAGGGTCATCATTACGAGAACATGCCTATATAACTTTGACTCCCTCATGCATCACTTTTATAAAGTAAAACTGGGGTTTAAGGGGGTATACATTAGTTTTCTTATTTCTGCTCAAAAACATAGATTGTTGGTACTCGAAAGAACCGCCTCGACGGGGCGGTTCTATCGAGTCCCCGCAATCAATGTTTTGAGCAGCAATTAGAATAATATTCCTTTTATTTTTTTTCAACTTAAAATTTCTAATTTTTGGCCAAAAAATTGGCAATGTATTTGTATAGGCGTGATTTCGTAATGTCATTTTTGCAAGCTTGGTAGTACTCAGTCACCCGATGCTATTTACTAAGTTTCAAGACAATCGGTCCAGTGGTTCTGGAGGAGAAGATTTTTTATTTTTTTTACCATATTTGAGCATGGCAGCAATCTTGGTCATGTGACCTGGACCATCCGAATAAATTTTTCTTCACTAAGTGTCCTAAGGTTGCATTATACAATTTTAAATGAAATTTGCCTAGTGCTGTTGCAGAAAATGAATTCTAATATGTCAATAAGCCTGCAATACAAGTGACCTTTGGCCAAGGTCAATGAATTTCCCATTGAAAAGCCTAAGGAGCCAAATTTGACCTTGGCGGAAAATAGGTCAGGGTCAACCTAGGGCCATCATTTTGCAAACTTATTAATACTTAGTCACCCGATGCAATATACCAAGTTTCAAGTCAATTAGCCCAGTGGTTCTGGAGAAGAAGAGTTTTAAAGTTTTTATCATATTTGGGCATGGTGGCCATCTTGGTCCTGTGACCAAGACCATACTTGCAAATTTTCGTTCCCCATTTACCAGGGGGCTGCATGTGAAATTAAATTGAAATTGGCCCAGTGGTTTCAGAGGAGCAGATCTTTGAAAATGGTTGACGCACGACGGACGACGGAGGCCTACCATCCTATAAGCTCCCCCGAAGCCTTTGGCTTAGGGGAACTAAAAAACTCAATCGTCCCAGCCGTGCTGTTGATTATTTCTGTGTTGTTATATGAGTCTACTTAGTCAGGAAAAATACACAAACATGCTCGAAAACCATAACATAACAGAACAGTATAGATAAATGACAAATAGTTGAAAAATGGAAACAAATATCCTGTCGACCTCAAAGAAGATGATTTAATGAATATGCTGTTGTTGTTGCTGTTGTTGTTGTTTCAGACCTTATTTCTCTTATTTCGAGCCGAGCGTTAATGAGAGGTGGGCGAATCGGACTACCCGGAGAAAAAAACACCTGACCTTCCGTTGCAGAACTTGGCGTGTCATATGTGACTCGACCGAGGCTCAAACCGTCAGCGGTGAGAAACCTAATGATTAAGAGTCAGCGTTCTTATCCACTAGGCCACAGAGGCCCGTTGGACTTCATGATAATACAATGAATGAGTTCAGAACATACATGTTTTAAACAAACCTTCAGAAACGGAAGCTCTGAGGCAATTAGGTGTATGACCTTTGTCACATGTGAGTATTGCTATTATTATTGCTTTTTTCCGTTGTTAAAAATAGGATCTTACTGGAGTGGCCTTCGGCGAGTTTTATAAATTTCATATAAAATGACCACGAGTGTAAGATTCTATTTATCATATTGCACGACCCGCAGAAAAAGCGACCGACTGAAGTCGGTTGATTTTCTAAGAGTGCCCTAAAATCACCGTGTCATTCTGTCAGTCTGTCTGTCCGTCCGTAACCCGTTTGTGAAAATTGGTGATAGTGATTTAACCGCTTGGAATATTTAAACATTTTTTGGCATACTGATAGATATCAATGAGATCTAACCAATGAACTTGCAAAATATTACATCTCATTTAGTATAGCCTCGCCGAGGCGAAAAATGTGAAAATTTTCGAACTGTTTCTCCTCGGAAACCGTTGGGCCGATTGAAGTCAAATTTCATATGGAGCCTCTATGGGATGGGGGAAACCAAAATTTAATCATAGGGTCTAGGTCACATGACCAAAATGTCCGCCAAGCCATATATGGTCTGTCTGTCTGTCCGTCCGTAACCCGTTTGTGAAAATTGGTGATAGTGACTTAACCGCTTGGAATATTTAAACAATTTTTGGCATACTGATAGATATCAATGAGATATAACCAATGAACTTGCGAAATATTACATTCCATTTAGTATAGCCTCGCCGAGGCGAAAACGTGAAAATTTTCGAACTGCTTCTCCTCGAAAACCGTTGGGCCGATTGAAGTCAAATTTCATATGGAGCCTCTATGGGATGGGGGAAACCAAAATTTGCTCATGAGGTCCAGGTCACATGACCAAAATGGCCGCCAAGCCATATATGGTAAAAACCCTTCAAAAATAGGCTTCTCCAGAACCACTGGGTAGATTTCCACGAAACTTGATAAATAGCATCTGGGACGTAGGCCCATCATAATTGCTAAAATGGTGACCCTGGGTTGACCTTGACCTTCTTTGTGCCTAGGTCAAACTCTGACACATATGCTTTTGTATTGGAAAAGTGAGAATGCATTTTATCCTGCAAACGATTCAGAATACAGTACTAAAGTATAAGATATATTTTTGCTCCTTACGATAAGGCGCATTTATTGGGGGAACCGTTTTAGGTCCAGGTCACATGACCAAAATGGCCGCCATACCCATATATGGTAACACTCATAAAGCTAAAAGCATCCGGCGGGTCGTGCACTTCAGCTGAAGCACTGGTTACGATTTTAAAATGGGTTTCATCGTCGAAAAGTTCAAAAGAAAACACAGAGTTGTAACGGACGGCGTCATGGCATTACGCGCCAGTAAACACGTGTTATTATACATGTGGTCATATGATTTTATTACATGTACATGTGGCCCCCGCGCATCGGGGCTTGAAGATATAGATGGGCTGCATGATACTTCCATGCAGAGCTGAAACTGAACGCACACGAGTACTAGTAAACTGCTTAGAGGATCTAAGCCTGCACAGGCATAGCGGTGCGAGTCGGTCCGTCCATGCTTATAAACCCTATTGGGTTCATTGGGTGACAGGGCTTGAGAAGTCATTTCATCTCAATATCGGGTAAAAGTCCCATACAATTGGAAGCAGTGTCTCCAAAATGACCTT
The DNA here is from genome assembly GCA_963580285.1 of Lucinisca nassula. NCBI lineage: Eukaryota > Metazoa > Mollusca > Bivalvia > Lucinida > Lucinidae > Lucinisca > Lucinisca nassula. The sequence continues at coordinate 155,671,923 of OY757015.1, forward strand.
TACAGTGTTGACGGGGACGTTAAACCTCAAATCAAACAAAACAAACATGTACATGACCTTATCCACTACAAAACAGCGGCGTTTTCTAATAATTAGGAAATGATATTTGTTTTTTCTGCTGTTCATGAAAGTATTAACGCATTGTATCACGTGCTAAATAAATGAACGCCGAAGGGGTGCAAGTAAACTCGGCTAGCGACTCGCAGACGTTCATACTTTCATGAAAAGAAGAAAAATTAAGTTTATTTTTATATTTACATTCTTTGCCCATCATCACCGGGCGAAAAAAAAATGCTTTTTGAAATGTTAAAATATTTGAGGGTCACTGATGAGGCCTAATTGGTCGAAACTAGCTAGTCTGGCCCAGAAAACATGTACATTCCATATTTTCCAGTTCTGTGTATTCCTTGCTTCCAAAGGATAACCCTCTATAGAACATATTTATAGGGCAAACTTTTAAAGCTGAAAAACATTTACAGGCTGTTTTTTCTACAAAGAGCGAAACAGCGTTAACGTCAGTAGAGAACCATGGTTTAGGCTGACGCCACTTGACCTCACTCTCACTGAAAATCATGTCACTCGATGCGTTAATGGAAGTATGAACTACATTTTTTTCTATAGGATTATATTAGACTTTACACTGGAAATGTAAATATTGCTTTTACACGTAGTGTTTCGTGGGTTAATTTCGTTTACAATATGTTCTGTAAAAGAGTTATACTTTGGAACAAGGAATACACCACAAAACTGGAAAATATGGAGTGTACATGTTTTCTGGGCCAGACTAGCTAGTTTAGGCCAATTAGGCCTCATCAGTGACCATCAAGATATTTTCAAAATTCCACAATTGAATCAATGATCCCAAAGGATAAGAAAATACAAACTACATTAAGATGTAGGGCAGTGAGACTTTTTACGGCCGCCACACATTCCCAAACATCAGCTGTAGTGACATTAAATCAAGTCCATGAAATGAAAACTCCCACAAACTCCACTTTTTTATAGAGAAAAACGCGGGTTGACGTGGGGGGGGGGGGTGGCTTTCGTTATGTTTCGTATTTATGCTCCAAGGCATATGTTGTGGGTACTCGTAAGAACCGCCTCAACGAGGCGGTTCTAACGAGCACCTACAACCTATATTTTAAGTATCTATAAAAAAATATAACACTTTTTCATCAGAAAAAATACTTTTGTTGAGGTATGAAAGAATGCTCTATAACAAATAGATGTGTTATCGTGTTATCGTAATGTTTTTTTTTTTTTGTTTTTTTTTTGGTACTCTTGGTACAATGATCCTGAATTCTGTGATTATGTCACTTCCTCATTATCTTCATTTTGTTCTCTTTGTGTTTTTCAAACTGCATGTTCAATCTATTTGATCATGTCATCGCGAAAACACTCCTATATAATTTTGATCCCCTGGAACCCCACTTTTATATAGTAAAACTGGGGTTTCCGGGGGTATACCTTATTTTTTCTTATATCTGCGCTAAAATATAAATTCTGGGTACTCGTTGAGGCGGTTCTAACGAGTGCCCACAATCTATATTTTGAGCGGAAATAAGAAAAATATCACAATTTTTCATCATAAAATTTTCATATTTTTTGGCGATAAAGGTGGCAATGTATTTGTATAGGCGTGTTTGCGTAATGTGCCTCGTTCTGTGACATTCCGCAAACATTACGATAAGACACCCGTGCGACACAGTGCATTTAAACATCTCCAAAATGGTTACTTTTCTGATGAAAATCCGTGGTATTTTTCTTATTTATACTACACGTCGTACAAACATATGTGTTTAGGGTGCTCGTTAGAACCGCCTCAATGAGGCGGCGGTTCTAACGAGTACCCAAAACCTATGTCTTGGAGCAGAAATAAGAAGAATAATTTCCCTGTGTTAAGTGGGGCTTATAGGGGGTGGGGGATAGGTTCCTCTCACGGACTTGTTCACGTGATGTAAGGGTTAACCACAAGCGATATACACTGTACTTTTTATTTTTACTCAAAGACATAGAATCTAGACTTTAGAATCTGTCCGCCACTGTTTACTGGCTTTGGTATGCGAGGAGTAGGTTTTTGGTTGAGGTTGGGTTAGGGTTATGAGTAGGGCACTGATGGTTGGGGTTACTGTTAAGTTGGGTTAGGGTAAGAGTTAAGTAATATGAAGTGGCAGAAGCCGCTCCTTTTTCTTTTGTTGTTGTTTATTTGTTTTTACAATTTTGTTCCATGCATGTAAGGTAAGCGTGTGGAAGAAAGTGGCATAACTAAAGAACACAGTCACCCCAAGTTGCGGTTAGTTTAGCCATGTCATGTGTTCCAAGGTACCAACCTGAACCATTGTGAACCAAGGCTGGCTGTTTGAAAGTTTTAGGGTTGAAGTCGCCCCTTCCGCCACAACTACGCGCGCGCGCACGCACGCATGCACAAATCTGAGCAGAAATTATTGAAATTATTATATTTTTAACTGATTTTCTGTTTATTTTTGGTAGTAAAATTACTTAGACTTGATTTCGCAATGCTTTGCAGTTTTTTTAGTGGACTGGTGTCGGTGTCGGTCTTGTTTCGTGTGTTTTACGTCTGTGTCTTTATGCCACTAGCGCTTTAACCTTGCTTTTACCTGAGCGACCACCAGATGCAGCCAGCAAATACTTAGGACCAGTCTGCGCATGAGCGCCAGTCCCCCCTCTCTCTCTCTCTCTCTATCTCTCTCTCTAGTGATTAATTTTGGTGTTGTCATTGTAGTTGTTGTTGTTGTGAATAATGATGATGATGAGGATGTTATTGTTGTTATTGTTATACTTATTCTGCATTAATTGCTTTCATTTGCTGTCATTGCTGGTATTTGCTTTTGACATTCCGTGGGCTTTGAATTCGGGTGGATCTAACGGTTGAAACATTTAGATATTTTCACTCATTGGAGGCCACGAAGATTTTTTTGGACAAAAATAGCACAATGAGAAGAATATTGAAGTTTCCGTCCTCATCATGAAAACACGCCTATATTATTTTGACCCCTTCGAACCCCACTTTTATATAGTAAAACTGGGGTTTGTAGGGGTAAACCTTATTTTTCTTATTTCTGCACTAAGATATAGATTGTGGGTACTCGTTAGAACCGCCTCGATGAGGCGGTTCTAACGAGTACCCACAATCTTTATTTTGAGTAGAAATAAGAAAAATATCACGATTTTTCATCCTAAAATTTTCACTTTTTCGGTGATGAAGTTTACAATGTATTTGTATAGGCATGTTTTCGTAATGTTTTGCAAACCGTACACTCCAGATCTGGGCCCAGTTGTTCAAAGCCATGATAGCTTAACGAGCTTATTAGTGATCCAATTGTTAACTGCTCTAGCAAGTAAAATATATAATGCATTTTTTTTTCGATAAACAAATATGATTGCAAAAGCTGCTCATGTTTTTACTGCCAAAAAAAATGCACAAATTAAAGTATATTTGCCTTATATAGTTAACGATCAAAGTTTTAACGATTTGTTTACTATGCTTGGATGTCGGTGGTTTTGAACAACTAGGCCGAGATTGCGATGTCATCTGCCCTTAATTTTACTATTGTCATATAATGGAGTCAAGTCAAGTCAAGTCAAGTATTGTTTATTAAAGGGTCGTCTTGATGTACACACATATAACAATCTTATATATACATATAAAAAAAAGTAAAATACATCAAGCCATTCTTCAAAGAATTATAAGAGATTATTAAATGGATGCTTTTATAGGACCAATTAGAAGCCTCCGTGGTGTAGTGGTTACGATCTCGTGCTTCTCCAGACTTTCGGATGAGTCTTTAAACCGAGGTCCCGTCTCCCTATGACCTTAGCTGTTGGTGGGGCGTAAAACTCAAACACTCACTCACTCACTTTATAGGACCAAATCATATCATGTAATACGATTGATTGATAGTCAAGAGTGGGTGTGGTGGCACTGGGCAAGGATAATAATATACCTTTTCACACTGAAATGTACAACTTGACCTTGTGAACAGCGAAGCTTAAATGAGCTTACTTGCACATGCACCCATATAAAGCTCATTTTTCTTGGTTTTACGGCTTTTTCATGATCCTTTTACTTATTTCGAGCCAATCGTTAATGAAAGGTTGGCGAAACCAGAGTTTCCGGAGAAAAACCACCTGACGCTCGTCGCAGAACTTGGCGTCTCACATGTGAGTTCCTTAGTGCTGAGATTGATACTGCGGTGTTGACGACAGTACTAAGGTACTGATTTAAATAACTATATTATATCTTTAATTTTTGCTGTATAAAATTATAATTCTTCTAAAACTAAGACTATCAGTAGTGCTGAGATTGATACTGCTGTGTTGGCCTCAGTACTAAGGTACTGATTTAAACAACTATATTATATCTTTAATTTTTGGAGTATAAAATTCTAATTCTTCTAAAACTAGGACTGACCTGTCGGGTGGGACATTTATCTTAGCGGATTTGGTTGCTACTTGTTGTTATATTTTAAATTTTGCAAGTCTCGCTACTTTGGACATCTCCTTCCTGGTGTCCGGGACTTCCGTGGAGTGTGGGCCATTTTTGCTGATGTTGGCTGTGTGGGGGACGCCAATAAGTCCTAGGGTAGGCGTATTTTGCCTGATGCCTCCAGTTGACCTGTCTCATGAGCTACGTCGGTCGGTGTGTGCTTGGAGGGGGATGTGCTGTGTTTGCCGGGTCTTGATCATCATCCGTTTCGGTTTCAGAACTTTGGGGTTGAGACACACTGATGAAGATTAAATATCAGAAAGCCCTCTGCCACTAAATTTGGTGTAGTTACGCCTTCATGTGACCCTAGCCAGGTGCGAACCACAGCAGTGAAAGGCATGACGGTCTCACACGTGACCCGAGCCAGGCGCGATCCACAGCGGTGAGAGATTTGATGATTCTTTGTTTTGTGCTTTTCGAAAAAGGTTCTACAGGCAAGGCTTGCAAAGACGCTTACCAGACAATTGGATTGAACCTTGCCAGTCTATAAGAAGTCAGAGAACAATCTTGCCTGATTGCATGAAAAGCTTTGAGGTATAAATGATAAGTTATATATCGAACACTCTCTTCAGACTGCTCGTATAATCAGGGTGATCTGAGTCTTTGCTTAGTGTACAAGATCAAAGACCATTTTTGCTTGCCGTTCCAAAATACGCATAACCGACTTGGTCACAAGCGATTATATCGAATGTATCATCTTGCGGCCAGAATACCGTTATATCTAAATACAATATTCCCAGAAAATTATATTCTCAGCCTCAGAGACGCACGATCACAGATTTGCATAGACAATAAAATTAGGACATGTTTATGAATGTATTCCTATTGAAAATCAATTATCCATACTTACACAGAGATTTGATTGCTATTTCTCACGCGTGGATTCCTTTTCCTACAAATCACCTGGGAGCATTTAACCACGTTTTACGATGAAGCACGGTATCTTGCCTTGTACTTTAGACCAACAACATCAGCATTGGGTGTTTCAATGGAATTAATTGGCACTGTTCTGGTGTTTGGTATTCAAGATAACATCTGCACAAAAAAGATACTCATCTTCGGTTCGCTATAATGCCGTGATTTAGGCAAAGTCAATATACGTGATACGAGTAATTGGTGAAACAGTGAGGCATGTTTGTCCGGATTGCCACAATAAAAGTAAAAAGCGATTCCAACAGAAGGAAAAAGTTACAAAACTGCACGCAACAGCATTGTAAAGCATGCAAACACAGGAAAATACTGCAAAAGAATTAGCGCCTTTGGTCTAGACGTAGCAGAAGCTCTGGAATGACTACGGAATAATGAAAAATTAAGCATTATCATACCTTTTCAGTAGTTATTACAGGCCGGTCCAAGGCGATACTTTTGTTGCGGTTTCGTTTGTTTTCTATTTGGTGCTCGTTTTCATTTCAACACTTTTGTGTGTCCTCATCACGTGAACAAGTCCGTGAAATGAATCCCCCCTAAACCCCACTCTATATAGACAAAGCTGGGGTTTACGGGGGTATACATAATTTTGATTATTTCTGCTCCAAAACATAGGTTGTGGGTACTCGTTAGAACCGCCTCAATGAGGCGGTTCTAACGAGCACCCTCAACCTAAGTTTGCAGTATAAATAAGGAAATTTATCATGAATTTTCATCAGAAAAGTAGCCATTTTGGAGATGTGAAAAAATGCACTATGTTTCACAGCTGTGTTATCGTAATGTAATAATTTAGTTCCGTAAAAGTAAATGAGTTGCAATTTGTTTGGGAAAGCGCTGCTAACTCGGCTTGTCAGCTGCGATTTAGTTCCTTGTTAAGATGTGTTTACCCTCTTTCTCTTTCATGTGTTGAATAGGCTTTGGGCTCCATTACGGTAACACACCCGTGTGACGTAGTGCATTTTTTCACATCTCCAAAATGGCTACTTTTCTGATGAAAATCCTTGAAATTTTTGTTATAAATGTTCAAAACATAGGTTGAGGGTGCTCGTTTGAAGGCGGTTCTAACTAGTACCCATAACCTATGTCTTTGAGCAGATATAAGATAAATAATGTATACCCCCGTACATCCCAGTTTTCTATAAATTATATAAAATGGTGTTTAAGGGGGTGTTTATTTCACGGACTTGTTCACGTGATGGATGTGTTTGCCCTCTTTCTCCTTCACGTTTTGGAATAGCTTTGGTTCTGATTCGTATCTAAAATCTAAAACTCTAAAGATTCGTATCTATAATCTAAAACTCTAAAAGCCATTTTACTCATTCTTTCTCTATTCTTTCTTTCTGTAGTTAAATATTAACCAATGAAAATACAGAAATATCCAATGAGATAGTATTATATTACTATCAACTGTTGACAAGGCCCGCAAATATTCATAATTAGTGGACGTGGTCAACACCAACACGAGACTGGCTGGGTGGGAAATCGTTATTTATTTATCTATTTATTTATTTATTTGTTTATTTATTTAATATTTTGAATGCAACGTAGATTATTATGCCAATATCAGTGGATTTCTGTTGCTACTTGACAAAAGTATTTGAAAATTGTAAAATCAAAATGCGCATTTAACTATTTATTGATCGTCATGGGCAATATAGGTATCAAAATGAAGTTTATTTGAACCTTTTTCGTACGCACCATTTGCATTAAATATAAACAGGTTCTAGACGACATTGCCTCATCGTTAATAAAATATGAGTTTTCATTCTTCTGTTTGTTTTCGGTGCTAAATTCCTCAAGGTATTTATACCGCAGCTTGACCAGTCTCTTTGATCACTAGTTATATCGGTTACGTCAGTAGTGCCTACCCAAATACTGCGCCAACAGCCATGTGTGTACAAGCACAAAGAAATACGTCTTACACTGTTAACGCTGAGCTATCGGCTCTTTGATAGTGATTACTTATCTTTGACATGCAGTGCTTCGACTCTGGCCAAAGAATTACCTGCATACATTTTCTCCGCGCGCTGAATTACACTTGTTTCTCCCTTATTCTTTCATTTCTTCATCAATATATTTTCTTTCCGTAATAGTGATCATTCATAGGTCAATAATATTATATATAATACACTCCAATTACACAGCAATTCTTACACGAATATTTACATGATCTTCTAGCAGTTCAGCAAGAAAAGGTCGCACATCACATTTTGATTGAGAGCATTTAAAGTTTACAAAGAAAATAAAAATCAAAAATGAGTTCCTTTAAGAGCAATGAAAACATTCATAAGAAAGAAGATGGGTCATACTACGTAGTTTCGGCTAATAAAGCCTCATCAGTGACCCTGTAATGATCCGGCAAAGAAAGCCCGAGGAAACATACTGCAATTTTGCGAATTTCGAATAGGCAGTCGATTCAAAGACTGATATAAATCAAAATTGGGTCCACATAATTAAAAACCTGTCTAGAATATGAGTCTAAACCAGTAATTTATTTCCGATTTCTCAGAATATTCACGCTGATCTCAAAGGACCAAAAGTAAAATATAAACTGCACTATGGTTGATGTACGGGGAGACGTTTTACGGCCGCCACACGGCACAACACCAGCTGCAGTGAAGGCAAATAAAAATCAAAAATGAGTTCCTTTAAGAGCAATGAAAACATTCATAAGAAAGAAGATGGGTCATACTACGTAGTTTCGGCTAATAAAGCCTCATCAGTGACCCTGTAATGATCCGGCAAAGAAAGCCCGAGGAAACATACTGCAATTTTGCGAATTTCGAATAGGCAGTCGATTCAAAGACTGATATAAATCAAAATTGGGTCCAAATAATTAAAAACCTGTCTAGAATATGAGTCTAAACCAGTAATTTATTTCCGATTTCTCAGAATATTCACGCTGATCTCAAAGGACCAAAAGTAAAATATAAACTGCACTATGGTTGATGTACGGGGAGACGTTTTACGGCCGCCACACGGCACAACACCAGCTGCAGTGAAGGCAAATAAAAATCAAAAATGAGTTCCTTTAAGAGCAATGAAAACATTCATAAGAAAGAAGATGGGTCATACTACGTAGTTTCGGCTAATAAAGCCTCATCAGTGACCCTGTAATGATCCGGCAAAGAAAGCCCGAGGAAACATACTGCAATTTTGCGAATTTCGAATAGGCAGTCGATTCAAAGACTGATATAAATCAAAATTGGGTCCAAATAATTAAAAACCTGTCTAGAATATGAGTCTAAACCAGTAATTTATTTCCGATTTCTCAGAATATTCACGCTGATCTCAAAGGACCAAAAGTAAAATATAAACTGCACTATGGTTGATGTACGGGGAGACGTTTTACGGACTTTTAAAGACTGAGTATGATTATTTAACATCCTCGAGTACCATACTAAAAGATCAGTTGATGAATATTATAAGTTTGCGTAAGGAACTTAGTGGACACTTTGTATGGGAAGATGTGTTTCAAACTTGCCAACTTGTACATTTTGCTGTGCCCTGACTCTGGACATACACAATCAATTTACATACTCACTTAGAAGACGTATAACTGCTATAAGCACTTTATTCACAAAATAAGTATAAAGCTGTCCATAAGATTTCGTTTTATTATGATTCTCATTTGTTTTAAATAAAGTTCATAAGGATAGTAAATATATTTACGATGCATCAATAGTAATGCTGTGTTTCTTTATTGTAAAATGCATTTTTCTAACAATTCGATTGTAGGATGCGGGTTGAAATATTTTCAAAATAATGTAAATGACACAAACTCGGATTTATAACGGCACTACAAGTGCACGTTAATGATTTGCCATTGGTGCCATTGGAAGGCTGTAATCTTTGTTTTTTTAGGCACCTTTTTCCGTTCGCGGGGATAACATCCAAATCCTGTCCTCTATTTATCTAAACTGTCTGACCTTCTGCGGTGCACTACACTTTGCAATTTGAGTTTTTTTTTTAGTCTTTCCCTTTAATTGTGATACCTAATTGAAGTGAAAGCAATGGTCAGTAATCGATAGAATAGATACTAAGTATCACCAAGCCCCAAAACAAAGCAACATAACCTTTTTGAAACGTGAAATGCAGAAAGCCAATATGACAGTTAGAAATTACTTTGGGGTTCGGAAGGTTATTTTGTTTTTACGTGGCCACAATCCTCCATTGGTTCTGTCGTAGTTTTTTTAGTCCGCACTCATCAGAGCAACATCTCCGAGGACATGCAAATTCAAACGAATATAGAGATAAAACAACAATCAAGACTCGACAGCATGAATCATTTTTAGCTCGTCTGTTTTTTTGGAAAAAAAACTTTCGAGCTATTGTCATCACTCCGGCGTCTGCGTTGTCGTCTGGCGTCGTCTGGCGTCGTTCCAAAAAACTTAACCTTGGCTATAACTTAAAAAGTATTAGACCTAGCCTTATGAAACTTCATACACACACTTATCATCACAAGAGCTACATTTTGACCAAGGACCATAACAACATTGTTGATTTTGGCTGAATTATCTCCCCTTTTCCAATTTTTTTCTGAAACACATTTTTTGCTCTCATTTTAATACTATTTACAACAGAGCCTTCAAACTTCACATGAATGTTCCTTGGGACAAGACCTTTTCAGTGATACCACACTGTTTGATCTGTGACCTTGACCTTTGAACTTTGACCTATTTTTCGAAAATTTAACCGAAAACCTTAACCTTGACCATATTTCCAAAAGTATTTGGCCTACCTTCATGAAACTTCATACACATACTCACCATCACAAGAGCTACATTCCCTACAAGTTTTATAACTCCATCTTGCAATTTGATTGCTCTTGTTTGACTTAGAACTTTGGTTTTCTTAAAGAAACTGCAGACGAGCGTTGGCACCCGCATGCGGTGCTCTTGTTTATCATATGACGTCGCGTCTGAGAGTGTAATAACGTCATGTTATGAATTCGATAATCCACTAGTGGATTAAATATGCAAATTAGTTTGATACGTCCTGTAACGTTACATGTACTACGTCATTAACGACGTCGCGATTACTAATGGCGGAATATTGACATTTTTATTAAACAATCGTGAAAGAAATGCGTATTAAATGTCATATGATAAATAGAATCTTGGATTCGTGTTCATGTATTATTGAATTCATTAAACTCGTTGAGGAAAAGGGATAAAATGATCGGCTTCTCGTTGAGGAAAAAGGGATAAAATGCTCGGCTTCGCCGAGCATTTTATCCCTTTTCCTCAACTCGTTTAATATATTCAATAATACATTAACACTCATGTAAGATCCTCTATAAATGCTTTAGATGAAAACAGTTGACCTTCGGTGAGCCCGACCAGAGAAAGAGCACAAAGCACCAACCGACTGACTTAAGTTAGTGAGTCTTTACTAATACAGAGTCAGGCGACCGAAACACCGGCGTGCAATTAAAAATGGAAGCACCGTTATCAACCGTGTTTTAGGTATCTACCATGCATGCTGTTCGTTGTATGAGTATACTACCACGGGCCTTGGCCCAGTTGTTCAAACTCAACGACGTTGTTAGTTAAGGTTTCGTCCAAACTTTGATCATTTAATAAGGTAAGTATACTGATAATTCTGCTGAAAAGAGTGAGTTGCAAAAGCTGCCCACACTTTTTCAACAATAAATACAACTGCAGTAGATATTTTACTTAAAAGTAAATAGAAGTGTAGGCAATGGTCAGGAATCGATACAAATAACCCACAGCTCCCATCAGAGACACCAAAGGGAAAGACACACAAACATGAAACAACCGACCCTTATGGAAACATCAATTGCGGATAGCCAAAAGGACAGTTACTGTCCCATAAAAAAAGGCCAATTGGCTATCCAAAACGAAATAATATTAGCAATACAAACACTCAAAGACAAACCATAACAAAAATAAACCGCGACAGAAGAGCCGCCTTGGAACGGTCAGTGGAACGAATTCCACTGGTAGGGGGGGGGGGGGGGGGGGGCTGAAATCGATTATACGTGGCCACGATCCTCGCCCTTACTTCCGTCGCGTTTTAGACAAATTAATTCAGTCCGCATGAAGGCCTCCTAATTCATCAGTGCAACATCTCCGTGAACAACCACAGAGCTGAAACAACGGTGAGGACTCGACAGCAATATCCCACTGAAATGCTGGAGCAAACGAAAACAAATAGTTAGACTCCGTTAGGCCCGACCAAAGACAAAGCATCAGGCACCAACCAAAATTACATAGAATAAGATTCTTTCTAATTCCCAGTTAGTCTTTACGCTGGAACCGTCATAGAATCTGAGGACTGATCCACCGGCATGCAATTAAAGAGGGAAGCAATGTTGTCAACCACGATTGGGTTAACTAACATGCATGCAGTCGGTCGCATAACATTTATGTTGTACCCAATCTTTTTTATATCAAAGAATGATTTTACGAAATAGGGTGCTGAAGTCATTGCGGTTACATATTTTACTGATTTAAATACTAAGTCACCATAAAATTCGGGTTCCAATAGACCTTGTTGCAGAAGAGATTTAAGTCTAATATTGAATTTTGAAATTAAATCAGAATGACGTCTACACACTTTTGAAAAGGCTTTGCGTAGTTTATGGTACCGATAACCCTGATTAAGAAGTTTAGCAGTTAACAATTTTTACGAGTGTTAAATAAAAATCAAAAATAAGTTCCTTTTAGAGCAATAAAAACATTCATAAGAAAGAATATGGGTCATACTACGTAGTTTCGGCTAATCAAGCCTCATCAGTGACCCTGTAATGATCCGACAACGAAAGCCAGAGGAAACATACTGCAATTTTGCGAATTTCGAACAGGCAGTCGATTCTAAGACTGATATAAATCAAAATGGGGTCCAAATAATTAAAAACCTGTCTAGAATATGAGACTAAACCAATAACTTATTTCTGATTTCTCAGAATATTCACGCTTATCTCAAAGGACCAAAAGTAAAATATAAACTGCACTATGGTTGATGTACGGGGAGACTTTTTACGGCCGCCACACGGCACAACACCAGCTGCAGTGAAGGCAAATAAAAATCAAAAATAAGTTCCTTTAAGAGCAATGAAAACATTCATAAGAAAGAAGATGGGTCATACTACGTAGTTTCGGCTAATAAAGCCTCATCAGTGACCCTGTAATGATCCGACAACGAAAGCCAGAGGAAACATACTGCAATTTTGCGAATTTCGAACAGGCAGTCGATTCAAAGACTGATATAAATCAAAATGGGGTCCAAATAATTAAAAACCTGTCTAGAATATGAGACTAAACCAATAACTTATTTCTGATTTCTCAGAATATTCACGCTGATCTCAAATGACCAAAAGTAAAATATAAACTGCACTATGGTTGATGTACGGGGAGACTTTTTACGGCCGCCACACGGCACAAGACCAGCTGCAGTGAAGGCAAATAAAAATCAAAAATAAGTTCCTTTAAGAGCAATGAAAACATTCATAAGAAAGAAGATGGGTCATACTACGTAGTTTCGGCTAATAAAGCCTCATCAGTGACCCTGTAATGATCCGACAACGAAAGCCAGAGGAAACATACTGCAATTTTGCGAATTTCGAACAGGCAGTCGATTGAAAGACTAATATAAATCAAAATGGGGTCCAAATAATTAAAAACCTGTCTAGAATATGTGACTAAACCAATAACTTATTTCTGATTTCTCAGAATATTCACGCTGATCTCAAATGACCAAAAGTAAAATATAAACTGCACTATGGTTGATGTACGGGGAGACTTTTTACGGCCGCCACACGGCACAACACCAGCTGCAGTGAAGGCAAATAAAAATCAAAAATAAGTTCCTTTAAGAGCAATGAAAACATTCATAAGAAAGAAGATGGGTCATACTACGTAGTTTCGGTTAATAAAGCCTCATCAGTGACCCTGTAATGATCCGACAACGAAAGCCAGAGGAAACATACTGCAATTTTGCGAATTTCGAACAGGCAGTCGATTCAAAGACTGATATAAATCAAAATGGGGTCCAAATAATTAAAAACCTGTCTAGAATATGAGACTAAACCAATAACTGATTTCTGATTTCTCAGAATATTCACGCTGATCTCAAAGGACCAAAAGTAAAATATAAACTGCACTATGGTTGATGTCAGTGACATGACTACACACTCTTGCAAATAGAATTAATTGCTAAATATAAACGCCATAGGATGGCGCACGAGGAATATCACCATCCAAAAAAGGAAAATTTACAATCTGAAAGTCAAAATCATCACGTTTATCATAAATTTTGCAAGAAACAAATCCATCTACAATAGATATATGTAATTCCAAAAACGGGGTCTCGGTATCAGAATAATTTGCTTTATTTAACTGACGTTCGGGGGTGTAAATTTGACTGATCAATCCTTCGAATATCGGTATAGTAAATATTTAATAAATCATCCAAATATCTAGAAGTCGAACTAAAAACTGCAATGATTTCAGATTGGTTTGCAGCAGAAAGGAACACCATGAAGTCTCTCTCATAACAAAACAAAAACAGATCAACCACAAGGGGTGCGCAATTAGTACCCATTGGAATACCAACAACTTGTCTAAATAACTTAGTACCAAATTTTATGTAAATATTGTCAAGTAGAAAGGGGAGAGCTGAGAGCTTCACACACTTTCTGACATGACCATGAAGTATAATTTTTATGCTCTTCGGAAGTGAAAAAAGCATTTCTTACATTACAAGCAAGAAAGAGGGAGTCATCCATTCAATTGAATAATTAAGTTTTTCTTTTATAAGATTATGAGGCAGTGTAGCGGAAGGGGTGAAAAAATCATAAGTAGACAGACTTGAAACACAAAACGTCTGGATTTCAACCTTAGATTTTTTTTAGACCAAAACAGATTTCTACCTAATCTTTCGAAGACTTTGTCGTTATATTTTATCACATGTGTTTCGATGGCAGTAAAACATGAAGTTAATAATTTGGAGAGTTCAGTGATGGTACAAGAGCTTGATGTTGCAATAAACCTTGCTTTGTACGGTATTCGTGCTTGTTTCGCTCCAAACTTAATTATTTTTCAAATCGTGCACGTTAATTGCTACTGCAGTATTCGACCGTCCATTTAGATATTATAATATGGCTGGATCCCGTTTATAATTTGTAAAGTGACTTTGCTATTTGACATTATGTGAAGTTGCTGATGATTTATCATAGGACATTATGTTAAGTTGAACATGAAAATATTGGTTGACATTATGTGGAATTGTTACAGTGAAGATTTAAGTTGATTGATGACATGGTTTGAAGTTGATACTTTGAATTTATTGGTTATTTGTCTTTGGGGCATTGAGACTGACATTTCAAGCCCTGTCGCCCAATGAAACCAATAGCGTTTATAATCATGGACCGTCCGACTCGCACCGCTTTGCCTGGGCAGGCTTAGATCCTCTAGGCGGTTTACCAGTACTCGTGTGCGATCGGTTACAGCTCTACGTGGAAGCATCATGCAGCACATCAATTTCTTCGGTTGTTACAGTTGTTCATTACGAAAACACGCCTATACAAATACATTGTACATTTAGCGCCGAAAATATGAACATTTTCAGATGAAAAATTGTAATAGTAATCTTATTTCTGTTCAAAATATAGATTGTTGGTACTCGTTAGAACTGCCTCATCGAGGCGGTTCTAACGAGTACCCACAATCTATATTTTAGAGCAGATATAAGAAAAATAAGGTTTACCCCTGTAACCCCAGTTTTTCTATATAAAAGTGGGGTTCAAGGGGGTCAAAATTATATAGGTGTGTTTTCGTGATGTTGATGAAGTTGATTATGATGCCAGTGATTCTGATATACGTAACAAATCCGTTATGCTGCTCGTTAGAACCGCCCCATTGAAGAATAACAAAAATAATGTATATCTCTGTAAACCCCAGTCTTCTGTATATAAACTGGGGTTTACTGGGGTCTTCATTTCACGGACTTGTCAACCTGATGAGGACATTTAACATTTTGACCACTAAAGAGCTCGTTAAGAAACATGTTTTAAACTACTGGGCCTAGTGTTGTTTCGTATTCCAATAGTTCTATTTATTATAACCCTGAAACCGTACGTCCTTTGCCATATGAACTCGTGTCGAATATTTCACAATATAAAGTTAATAATCTATTCTATAAATATTGTATTTTTGTGAGTCATTTTGTGGGCAGAGTGTTTTTTTTTTTAAACCAAACAAATGTTATCCGAACATATCCAATATCTAATTTACTAATTGTGACGACCGTACGTGTATTGAAATAAATCATTGAAAAGTAATAGTAAAACAAAGATCAGGAATCGATGCAATTAACTTACTCCACCCATCAAAGACACCAAAGGGAAAGAAACACAAACATTAAGCGACCAGACCATAATGGGAACCTAAACAAAGGAAGGCCATAAGGACAGTTACTTTCCCACAAAATGGCCATATGGCCATCCAAAATAAAAAGACACAAGTGATACACACAGTAAGTAACAAACAAGAACATAAATAAACCGCCAAAGAAGAACCGCATTCGAACGGTCATAGGAAAGATTTCCACTGGGGGGCTTAAATCGATTTTACGTGGCCACAATCCTCGCCCTTACTTCCGTCGCGATTTAGACAAATAATTTGTTCAGTCCGCATGAAGGCCTCCTAACTCATCAGTGCAACATCTCCGTGAACACAAAAAATCAAAGAACCACAGAGGTGAGACAACGGTGAGGACTCGACAGCAAGAAACTACTGAAATGCTGGAGCAAAAGAAAACCAACAGTTAGACTCCGATGGGCCCGACCAGAGACAGAGCATCGGGCACTAACCAACATCACCAAGAATTAGATCTCTCTAACTCTCAATAAGCCTTTACGTTGGAGCCGTCATAGAATCTGAGGCCTGACCCACCGGCGTGCAATTAAAGAGGGAAGCAAAGCTGCCAACCGTGATTGGGTTGACTACCATGCATGCAGTCTGTCGTATAACATCCATGTTGTACCCAATCTTTTTATATCGAAGATTGATTTTACGAAATTGGGTGCTGAAGTCATTGCGGTTATATATTTTTCTGAAAGTTCGTTTTTGCGTCTTTTTTATAATTTCATTTTTCAAATGTCATGTCGACTGTTCACATATAAGTAAGTGTAATTTCAAACAAAATACGCAGAAAGCAATTTTAAAGCACGTTCGATTTTGAAATCAAAGGCAGATTCAGATACATTGATAAAAAATAATTTTCCTACTCCAACTCTCTCGTAAGTTAAGCTTAAAATATGAAAATACGCCTATAGAATAAAAATCGAACATTTCACATAAAAAATTGAGATATTTTTCATATTTCTGCACAAAATAAAAAAGTGTTGGTATTCCTTAGAACCGCCTCATCGGTTCTAACGAATACTCACAATCTTTCTTTAAGAGAAGAAATAAGGAAAATAAGCTTACCCCCGCTAACCCTAATTTTACTATATAAAATTGGGGTTCGAGGGCTCAGAATTATATATGTGTGTTTTCGTGATGTAAAGGACAAAAACTATACTTGGCGATAGCTTATAAATTACAAATAAAAAAGACAAACACAAAGATAAGACATTTTGTAGAATCATCGCTGGGCCCCCGCCCGTCGGGGTTGAAAAAATAGATTGGGCTGCATGATGCTTCCACGCAGAGCCGAAACTGACTGCACATGAGTACTGGTAAATCGCTTAGAAGGTCTAAGCCTGCCCAGGCAAAGTGGTGCGAGTTGGACCATCCAATGCATATAAGCCTTCTCGTTCCATTGGGCGACAAGGCTTGGGATGTCATTTCATCTCATTGTCGGGTAAAAGTCCAACAAAATGGGAAGCAACGTCTGCAACATGACCTAAATAGTCAAAACAAAAGAATCATTGCTTAATTCAATAGCTCATATCTTCTGTAAATATAAGTATCCAATGACCCTCGTATAACAACGGTGATTCTAACTCGTAATACAGTACATTCTACTTGTTTTTGGAATATATTCGATAATATAATGTTATTAACCAAGTAATTTCGTATTGACCCAGTTACAAGTCCTCGGTCAGCTGCATTGGCCCTCGGCCGAAGACAATTTTATTAATTGACACAATTAAAAAAAGAACATGATTATTGATTTTTTTACCTCACTTGACCTCAGTTAATATTGGTTGACCTGGTGTTAATACGGATGACCTCCGATCAATACAGGAACGTCAATTAATAAAATAAAATATAATGGCTAGAGTTCCCCTTGACCAGACCAGTTTTAGCTAGTGCAGTTCAATTTTGTTCAATTCTGTTTCTCTAGTGACTGCAATTCATATCCATACCCATTTAAAAATAAAAATGTTGAACAGTGAGACATTAAACACGTTACAGCAGAGTTGGAGAAGGGGCCTTAAGTTTTTCGCTGTGCCTGCCTCGGTCTGGAAATCAATAAACATCCACGCTCTGAGTAATGCTAAGCGAAAACG
Organism: Lucinisca nassula; assembly: GCA_963580285.1. NCBI lineage: Eukaryota > Metazoa > Mollusca > Bivalvia > Lucinida > Lucinidae > Lucinisca > Lucinisca nassula. The sequence goes on from OY757015.1 coordinate 155,689,841, forward strand.
TGCCATCGGGATTTGTGCACCACACGAAAAGGCTGATCTGAGTTTTCGCTGGATGTTACGTTGATGCCCGTTAACCAGTTGCTTTTCCATGCAGCAAAAAAAAAAAAAACGCCGTTTACTGACTGACTTATTACGTAGGCTGATTGGACCAGAGTAAATCTTTGATGCCTCGAATAAGGCTGGCTCTTTTACCACAGCTAATTTGTAGTCGTACTGGAGATACTATAGAATTCTTTCTATAGCCCCAGATATCCATACTTTTTACTTGAAAAAGTATTTTGTGTATACTCTTTAGATCCACAACAGGCCTGTATCTTATCGAGAAAAATCTCGAAAACGTCACGAAAACACGCCTATATAATTTTGACCCCCCTTGAACCCCACTTTTATACAGTAAAACAGGGGTTTACAGGCGTATACCTTATTTTTCTTATTTCTGCTCTAAAATATAGATAATGGGTGCATGTACTCGTAGAACCGCCTCATTTGTTTCTTATTTCTGCTTTAAAATATAGATTATGGGTACTCGTTAGAACCGCCTCAATAAGGCGGTTCTAACGAGTACCAACAGTCTATATTTTGAACAGAAATAAAAAAATAACTCATTTTTTTTTTTCATTTAAACATTTTCGTGTTTTCCTTTTTTTTTTTTTTTTTTTTTTCCTGCGGTGAAGTTTATAATGTATTTGTATAGGCGTGTTTTCGTAATGACAGAATCCAAAGTATTCCTCATTATTCCTCATGGCCTGGTGTAATGACTTACCCGCAGTAGTTAGAACTACCCCTAACTCGAACAAATATTCATGGTCAAAATGGTATTCGAGATATAGAAGTTCGACTGGATGTCAACGTGTTGGACTCATATAACCGAAAATACCTTAAACACGCCTGTCTAAATATATTGAAAATTATACCATAAAAATGAAAAAAAGTCTGATTTTTTTATTATTTTTCTGCTTAAATAATAAATTGTTGGTACCCGTTAGAACCGCCTTGTTGAGGTGGTTCTAACGAGTACCCACAATCTATATTTCTAAGCAGAAATAAGAAATATAAGGCAAATCCCCTGTTAACCCCAGTTATCATGTACACTCTATATTTTCCAGTTCTGCGTTGTATTCCTTGCTTCCAAAGGATAACCCTTTCTAGAACATATTTACTATATAGAAGTTGGGTTTAAGGGGGTCACATTTATATAGGCGTGTTTTCGTGAAGTTATTTTTTCCTGACGCGGCTGTCATAAAGCGGAAATATTTAAGCGAGACGGTACAACAATATTGAGTTTTTGATTTGTTTTCGCTGTGCGATCAGGGAAGAATCTCTTCTCTGTAGTTAAACTGTCAATAGGTTGAAGTTTTTATAACTCGCTAACTAATGCTGTTCAATTTGTAGATACGAGTTCGAAGTCAATTAAGTTGATTGGGACATCAAATTAAGGTCCAGAAGAAACAAAGAAAGATGGGGGTCGGTTTGACTACACAATTATAGCATGTGAATTGTTTTAGATTTCTATTTGATCTGTATAAAACTGACGATTTCATTTATCTGGACGATACTGTAGCAGCAATTGGATAGGATGGAACTAAAGTCAGCTGCTTAAACTGTAGCTGCCTGTTGTAAGTATTTGTAGAATTCTTTAACCATATATTATAAAATATTTAACCTTAAACCTTAAACTGGTTACACCAGCTTAGTCTGGCAATAAATTTGCACACTGAAACTTAGCAGGTTATTATTATTATTATTATTATTATTATTATTATTATTATCATCATCATCATAAGATGATGACGAAGACGGATGATGATGATCATCATCACCACCATATACTATTGATAATAATAATAATAATAATAATAATAATAATAATAATAATAATAATAATAGTAATATTAATAATAATAATAATCCGATGAGATATAATGGCCGTAGAATAGGAATTTTCTAACGAAGAAGATGTGTTTTCATCTTTCTGCTTCAAAGAAATATCTTTGTTTTGGGGTCTTATTTGGGTCTTGTCTTATTTTGTCCTTTGAGACATGAATAAAAAAATATAATGATTACCCTTACAAACGTCTCAATTCTCTCTTCTTCTTCTTTTTATTCGAATTATTAATATTATTATTTTCTATTATTATTATTATCTGATTACGACGATGATGACGATGACTTTAAACTTTGGCATAACAAGGCCATATATGGTATAAAGTATGCTTCCATGGCCGTAAAATTGGAAATTGTGTTCTTGTTTCTGCTTCAAACACAGGTTGTGGGGCTCGATGGAACTTCCTCAATGAGTAACATCAATCAATGATGTTTGACAAGAAAATATCATCACGAAAACACGCCTATATAATTTTAACCCCCTTGAACCCCACTTGTATAGTAAAACTGGGGTTTCCGGGGGTATACCTTATTTTTCCTATTTCTGGTCTAAGATATAGATTGTGGGTACTCGTTAGAACCGCCTCGATGAGGCGGTTCTAACGAGTGCCCACAATCTATATGTGGAGCAGTAATAAGAAAAATATCGCAATTTTTCAACATAAAATTTTCATTTTTTTTTTTTTTTTTTTTTGGCGATAAAGGTGGCAATGTATTTGTATAGGCGTGTTTGCGTAATGTCATGAGGCAAAGGTATCACGAATCTTTCGTCATCTGGGCGTCCAACTGATTGTAACACAGTCATGTTTTTACATGAACAGTATGACCGAAAAACTATTGAAAGCGCCGTAAGTTTAGAAACTCAGTATGATCAAATAGTGTTTATGAGGCCGTAAATATGGGGAAACATTTTAGTTCAAGCTGTTTAATATCAAACTTTCATTTCAATACTTTGAAATAGCATTTCTATAACTTTGTATAAATTGCAAGAATGTACTCTAGTTGGACTTACATGTGACTTGGTAGTTTTGTTTGTTTGTTTGATTTGATGTTTAACGTCCCCGTCAACACTGTAAAGGTCATTTTGGAGACGTTGCTTCCAATTTTGTGGGACTTTTACCCGGCATTGAGATGAAATGACATCTCAAGCCCTGTCGCCCAATGAAACCAATAGGGTTTATATAGATTAGCATGGACGGTCCGCCTCACACCGCGGTTCCTGGACAGGCTTAGATCCTCTAAGCGGTTTACCAGTACTAGTGTGCGGGCCAGATTCAGCTCTGCGTGGAAGCATCGTGCAGCCCACATATTTCTTCAAGCCCCTATGTGTGACTTGATAGTAATTCAAAACATAAGGACGTGACATGGTAGTAATTCAAAACATAAGGATATAATAACATAATTTTGGCTCATTATCAGTATGGTTACATAACTATGTGTATTTAGTGCATTTAACATTTCCAGTTAACCCTTTCCCACTTGGGGGCTTTGTGAATGTTGCTGATTTTCACTGTGTTGCTTAGGACAGCAACTTCATATAACCATTGTTTCATAATGAATGGTCTGGTTTCCATCAAACTCGGCAGGAATGTTCACTTTTTAGGCTAAATCATTGTTGCCATGGTAACGAGGGAGCATCACAAAATTGTCAAAAAGTGTGATTTCTGATGTATTTTTGATCGAATCTTAATCTTCACACTGCTGTCAAGGCAACAATTAAGGGGTTTGGCGCTGGCCATCCAACATCAATTTCGAGGCATATTTGACCCCAAGACACCCTAAGATTTCATTTCAGCGGCCGGCTGGGCCATACCCCTAATTTGTTTAGTGGAGAGCCGCGCGAAAAACAGGCCATTTTTTGGACAACTTATCTCTTTACGCAAACATAGCTGTCCATGGGTGGGGAATGCAGATTTTAGGGGTTTCTGGGGCATAAAAAGTTATATAACAGACTATTTAGCAATTATGTCAACCATTTAGGAATGTGTTTACCACATAGAGGTATTTATTTATGATTATGCCAATAAACCATATACGCGTGACAAGTACATTAAAGAGCAATTACAAACAAATGATGCAGTTGCCCCATACAATTTTTCTCATGCCCTTTGATTACTGTTTATCTTGTTCATAATTTAGGATAGAAACGAGAAATTTGATTTCAAAATTCAAGCTTAAATTTAAAATCAAAGTATTTTTTAAAAATGTTTAAAACTACCATTTAATTCAAAATTTTATTCCAACTAGCTAATGTAAGTGTTTTTACATGTCTGTCTTTTGAACTGATCAGTAATTTCTGTATGTAATATTATCCTCTTACAAAAACAGAAACTTGAATTTAAATTATTTTTAAAAAATATTTAAAATTTGAATTTAAGGTTTGCAATTGAAAATTTGTGAAAGCTGGTTTAGCATATCAGTTGAAATCAGTTTAAGTAATTCAAATAGGTGAGTATACAGTTCCTAAGAACTTTAAAACACAAGGTATTTCATATTTAAAAAGTTTAAAATTTTTAATCTGCATCTATGACACCCTAAAATACCTCATGAATATTAATGAGACAGTCTGAAGCTGTTCTGTTTCCAAGAAATATTTCACACTTCCAATTATAATAAAGATAGTTTGATGCGGTTTTCGCCCTTCGATTCCTTTAATCCATGTCTTTTTAAAGTTAATGGACTTCTATACCTTTGTATATGACCTTTGAGGGTGCAAACCATTGGACATATAAGGAATGCATGAGAAAGCAGATGTTATCAAATGTTAAACTGTTTATGACAATAATTGCACGTGTTATAGTCTTTCAAAACGCAGTGAGACGTGAATGCACTTTTAATTTTGGACTAGTCCGCGTTTTAGGTAAATCACCTTCAGCTGGGATTTTATAGTGGGCGATATAGTTTTACTGAGAATCGTGCTGCATTATATTAACCACATGGCCACGAATTCTACATAATGGCATTATCGAAAATCTTATTTATAATTTTAAAATCCTGTGAAAAAAGAAATCCGAAACCTGCTTCCCCTAAAACATGGAATAGTCTTAGCACGCTTGAACGTTTAACTCTCAAAGGTCGTTGATAAACGGTACTTGCATATTTGGCAGTAGGAAACGGCAGTTACATCAGGTTTTGTGCAGGTGTCTGCTGACATTTTACTGTTCTGTATAAATACTGCGCCTCTGATCATGTTAGTTTTTCAGAATTTGGCTTTTGGTTTTAGAATTCAAAGAGTCCACTTCGTGGATAGTTTTTAGATTCAGAACGTTGATCAGGGCTCTGAATACTAAGTGTATAATATGGGTTGTAAATAAAACAAAGAAAGTTTTAGAAATGGACTTGACTAAAACACAACGCGAAGTATTAACAATAAGTTTAGATAGTAACTATAGATCACGAGCACAAATACGTGTGGTGGTTACGTTACATTATATACTGGATTTACAGATGCAAAAAGGCCTGCTGTCCTGCAGCAGATTACATCAGGAAAGCATAGTAAAACTGGGGTTTGCAGGGGAAAACCTCATTGTTTTCTTATTTCTGCTCTAAAATATAGATTGTGGTTACTCGTTAGAACCGCCTCGATGAATCTATATTTTGAGCAGAAATAATAAAAATATCACCATCGAGGCGGTTCTAACAAGTACCCACAATCTATATTTTAGAGCAGAAATAAGAAAAATATTAGGATTTTTCATCTGAAAATGTTCATATTTTTGATGGTAAAATTTACAATGTATTTGTATAGGCGTGTATTCGTAAATAGGGAAGAGGGGAATGTTTATTTCTTCTGTTCATTCACTTTCTGTCATATTCCTCTTTCTCCCCTATCCACCTTTTCCACCTCTTCTTCTGGCTCTTCTGTCTCTGTCTTCCTTTCTCTTGGAGACGAGACAAGGGTTTACATTACGAAAACACGCCTATACAAATTCATTGTAAACTTTGCCACCTAAAAACAATATTTTAAGATGAGAAATTGTGATATTTTTCTTATTTCTGCTCAAAATATAGACTGTGGGTGCTCATTAGAACCGCCTCATCGAGGCGGTTCTAATGAGTACCCACAATTTATATTTTGGAGCAGAAATAAGAGAAATAAAGTTCACCCCTGTAAACCCCAGTTTTACTATATAAAAGTGGGGTCCAAGGGGGTCAATATTATGTAGGTGTGTTTTCGTTTTGACGTGTCGTTAAACCCCAAGGCAATCAATCAATATATACATGTACCCTTGTACATACAACTTTAGAAGCCTCCGTGGTGTAGTGGTTGCGCTACTCGCCAGGTAAATAAGGGTTCGCAGGGTCGATCCCGGGCTTCTCCAGCCTTTCGGATGAGTCTTTAAACCGAGATCCCGTCTCCATATGACATCATCTGTTGGTGGGACGTAAAGCTCGTTCACTTACATCCAACTTTTCTGTATATATACATATATATATATATATATATATATATATATATATATATATATATATATATATATATATATATATATATATATATATATATATATATATATCGATCCACATCTGATTTCTTGTATATATGTATATATAATGTTTGTATTATTGTCGGAGAGGACCGCAAGGTAGACTAACTGAATCAGCTAATTGCGTTACCCTCTATAAACATTGTTTAAATAAATAAAAAACTTGAGTTTACAAGGGTAGTCATTATGTATACACGGATTAGTTGACATGATACATGTAATGTGTTCAACATAAATAATTAAGGAACATTACGAAAACACGCCTATTCAAATATATTGTAAATTTTACCGCCGAAAAACATGAAAATACTGTGATAAAAATTGTGATATTTTCCTTATTTCTGATCAAAATATAGATTGAGGGTACACGTTAGAACCGCCTCGATGAGGCGGTTCTAACGAGTACCCACAGTCTATATTTTAGAGCAGAAATAATAAACATAAAGTTTACCCCTGTAAACCCTAGTTTTTCTGTGTAAAAGTGGGTTTCAAGGGGGTCATAATAATATAGGTGTGTTTAGTGTTGGAAAAACCATCGGACGGTGTTGGATATTTTTATCAACTATTCAATTTATGTTATATTTTTTCTAGTTTCTCTTCTAGAATATCATTTCATCTCAGTGTCGGGTAAAGGTCCCACAAAATTGGAAGTGATGTCTCCAAAACGACCTACACAGTGTTGACGGGGACGTAAAACCTCAAATCAAACAAACAAAGAACTTCAGATATACCAGGGCGTTAGTATCATGCCACAGAACAGACATTCTAATCAATTACCCTACAATTCCCAGGTCGGGACCCTTTGGGACTGCTCAAAAGGGGTGTCTAAGATCACGACTGAACAGTCATAAAGGTAGTCCCTTAACCGAAAAAAACACAAAGTGGGGTTTAAGGGGTTGTTCAGTACCCGGGCATGTTAACGTAATATTGCGTTTGTTTATATTGTCTACAGTTTATGAACGGAAATAAGAAAAAAAACTTGCTCTTTACATCACGAAATCACGCCAATATAATTTTGACCTCCTTGCACCCCACTTTTATATAGTATAACTTGGGTTTTGCAGGGGTAAACCTTAATTTTCTTATTTCTGCTCTAAAATATAGATTATGGGTACTCGTTAGAACCGCCTCGATGAGGCGATTTTAACGGGTACCCACAATCTATATTTTGAACATATCACAATTTTTCATCAACATTTTTAGTGTGTTTTTTACAGTGGTGAAGTATTCAATGTATTTGTATAGGGGTGTTTTCGTAATGAAACACAAACAGGGTTTATCCGGGTCTTCCACTATTAACTTCAGATCAATTTTAATATAGGAAGCCGATGATTTCAGACGCATCTGTTTATCTGAAGATGCGCTTGGCTGCAACTATTATCACTTGCTATTTGATAAGAAAGTCTGTGAATTTGCCTCTATTATTATACCTCCCGTGACTTTCCCATGCAAAACTCCCATAGCCTGGGGGTGATATTTTTTTTGCTATCAAACTGCGATAATTTCGACTATTACATGCGCGGAAATGGTTGCGCGTACAGTTCGGTTCTTCAGGAAACCTGGAGAAAAAGGGTCTAAACCAAAAATTGAAACAATGTCGAGAAATTTTGGTACCAAAATGTTTCTTTTGCTTTAAATAAGAAATCGCATACCCACACTTTAGGGTTTTATTCAGAGATAACGAAGTTATAGACACTTGAACCTCTGAATTTCTGCTTCACCAGCTAACGTCGCTTATGTAGAAAGCCGACGTTATCCGAAAATTTTGAACGTCATGACGACAAATGTCGCATGTGAGCTGTCCTACATTTTTCATTTGAACCCCTTGCCATAATTCATCACGTGAACAATTCCGTGAAATGAAGACCCCCATAACCCACTTCATATAGAGTAAACCGGGGTTTACGGGGGTATACGTTATTTTTATTATTTTTGCTCCAAAACATAGGTTGCGGGTACTCGTTAGAACCGCCTCGATGAGGCGGTTCTAACAAGCACCCATAACCTATGTTTGCAGCATTTATAAGAAAAATATCCCGGATTTTTATCAGAAAAGTAGCCATTTTGGAGATGTGAAAAAATGCACTTTATCGCACGGGTGTGTTATCGTAATGTTAGGTTTTTTTGTTGTTGTTTTTTTTTTTCGGTATAATAAAATAAATATTACATTCCTGAGAGGGTGATATTGAAAAATGTAATCCTTCGGAATATGAATATCAACCTCGGCTACTCCTCGGTTGATATCCATATTCCTCAGGGCAACATTTTTCACTATCGCCCTCTAAGGAATGTAATATTTATATAATATTATTCTGAGAATTGTTTTCATATCCGTAGAAGGCAATGATTTAAAAGCTTAAAAGCACTTTAGGTAATAAATCGAATTTGTCTGACCCATTTATTTGATTTCAATAATAATTAAATTTATTTTCCTTTGAGGATTATTATTTAAATGCTGTCTTTCCTTATTGGTTTTGCCAGAAGTCTGATTGGAAATACAATCTGGAAGAAAAACTGCTGTATAAGAACGCTGATTCAATAAATTCAAATATGATAAAAGAAAAGAACAGACAATATAAAAAAGTCACAAATATTGTTTCGTTTTAAACTGGAAAAAAAATCATTTTCACAAGCTGGATGCCGTTTTAAACCCCACTATAAGCAGGGAAATGGATGGTTGTTTTACATTACTTTTGGCACGATGATAAGTAAATATGAGTTTTCGGATATGTGTCTTCTACGTTATGCGCCATGTAGAGCCACAGAGTATAATGTTCACGCTACTTACTCAATATGCTACCTGGTGTCATATTGTGTACCTTGCCGACACAATATGCTACCCGAATGGTATGGTCTAGTTATTTTTTGTTTTTCGTTCCCTTTGGTATCTCTGATGGGAGCAACGGATTGATTGTATCAATTACTGATTATTGCCTTCACTTCTATTTCGGAAGCGTTTTAAACCGATGCTCCGTGCCAGTACGTCCTTAGCTGTTGGTGAGGTGTAAAACTCAAACATCGGCCCCGCCCATCGGGGCTTGAAGAAATAGATAGGCTGCATGATGCTTCCACGCAGAGCTGAAACCGATCGCACACGAGTACTGGTAAACCGCTTAGAGGATCTAAGCCTGCCCAGGCAAAGCGGTGCGAATCGGACCGATTAGTTTCATTGGGCGACATGGCTTGAGATGTCATTTCATCTCAATGTGGGGTAAAAGTCCTACACAACTGGAGGCAACGTCTCCAAAATGACCCATATAGTGTTGACGGGGACTTAAAACCTCAAATCAAACAAACAAACAAAAACTCAAACATAATTGGGATGTTTAATAACATGGACTCGTTGACGAGATGGACACATTGAAAAATTAGTTCTTTGTATTCTCAATAGCGATAAAACTGTGCATCAACTACTAATTCTCGATACCACAGGAATGTTCATGTTTTCTTACCGATCAACGTTTAGCTGTCAGATGTTTATGATTTAGCTAATTATTATTTTATCGCACTACCTGACCTGACAATTATTGAAAAAATTGTCATTGAACCAGCTTCCATGAAGTTCTTCGCCAATCAAGTGAATATAGTACTAAATGCGTACTCTTTGACAACAATTATGGTTCATTACAGGCTGCGAATTTTGGCATCTTAGAACATTTGATATCATGATGACAGACTGTTATTGACATGTACTAAAGATTGCGTGTAGTGAAACGTAGCATTAAGGAATCTATACTGGAATTACGACACAATCCAAACTGCTTATTAAGGTGACATATAAATGTATCTGTCATGGCTTTGGAGTGTCTCTTCCTTTTTAGGTGAAAACAAGTGATACATTGTTGGATTTCATCCTATTTGGAGGGTATTCCCATCACAAAAACACGCCTGAATAATTTTGACCCCCTTGAACCCCACTTTTATATGGTGAAAGTTGGGTTTACAGGGGTAAACCTTATTTTTCTTATTTCTGCTCTAAAGTATTTTGAGCAGAAATAAGACAAATATCACAATTTTCTGTCTTAAAGATATCGTTTATTGTTTTCGGTCGTAAAGTTCACCTTGTATTTGTATAGGCGTGTTTTCGTAATGATTTGGATTTGAAACAGTCGTGCAAAATCCTGTTTAATGCAAGTCGAAAACAACAATAGTGCAGATCAGCCTGCTTTGATAGTACAATGCCTCGTCTTTCTACACCTGCTATAGCTAAACCCATATATGACAATAGAATCTTCCACATAAATAAGTTTGGAGTGGTCACTTTCCACTTTTAGAGGTGTCAGGCTTGTCTCACTGGCGGTAACTTTGCAAAATTTATGCGCGCACTTTCAGCAAATACCGTGGACCCAGATTCGCATTTGCGGCGTTTGATCTATGTCTGCATTGTTTGTTAAAGTCCCCAAAAGGGCCACTAGGTACACATGGGTTCAAATTCAAGTCTTCTGCTAATATATGCAGCTGGGAAGGTCAGTTTTTAGTTTTGTGGCCCAGTTTACACTAAATATGTCATACTTAGCCGGCCAATTTACTGAACCATATTTGTCCTGAACATGTTTATGTGTTAACCGTTTATGTATAAGCATGTCCAGGAAAAGTACATGTATGTAAACTGACCGGCTCAATATGACCTAAAGTGTTGACTGGGCCGAAAGTAAAAATAAATCTTCTAATGCCTCATCACGAAAACATGCCTATATTATTTTGATCCCATCTGACCCCACTTTTATATAGTAAAACTGGTGTAGAGGGATGTACATTATCTTTTCTTATTTCAGCTTTAAACATAGAATGTGGGTTAGTCATTAGAACTACCTCACTAAGGCGTTTTTAACGAGAGTTCACACTCTATGTTTTGGGAGAGAAATGTGAAATTTATTTCATTTAGATCTGAATTTTATATACTTTTGGTTGGCAAAATTTTCAATATATTTCAAGAGGCTTTTTTCGTTAGGTGTGTTTTCTCTTAGGTACGAATCAGACACACACACACACACACACACAAATGCAAATTCAAACACAACCCCGTAATGTCAATTCCTGGTGCAATATTGGTGCAGTAGTAATACACTCGAGGGGTTCTGGGTTCGAGTCCCGCGCTAGGCACCATGCATTGTGGCCTTGAGAAAAATACTTTATTCACATTGCTTAGTACTGTTTTTTACCTAGGAATTTATTGAGGTTGTGGTCAAATATAGGAAGCATATCATCACATTTTTATGCCCCCACCCCCGAAAATCTTTGATTCGTGGGGGGGGGGAGGGGTGGCATATAGTATTTGCCCTGTTTGTCTGTCCGTCCGTCTGTTTGTTCGTCTGTCCGTCACAAAAACTTTAACCTTGATCATAATTCCAAAAGTATTTGACCTAGCCCCATGAAACTTCACTCACTTATTCACCAATACAAGAGCTACATTCTGACCAAGGTCCATAACTCTGTTGTCATTTTTGGCTGAATTATCTTCCCTTGAAATTGGCCCCCACGGGGCGCATTAGTCACTTATAGTGACAGCTCTTGTTCATCTTAAAAAGTATTTTATTTTCGGCGGTAAAGTTTACAATGTATTTGTATAGGCGTGTTTTCGTAATGGTCGACCTCCATTCCAGACAATTCCTGTCGATACACGTACATATACGTACAGCGAAACGCCAATGCTGAGGAATGCTTACTATTAGCTTGAATAGATATTTGTCACGACAAGTTGACTTACCAGTAAACTCAAGGGAACCTTTAGCCAGCTTAGTGAGCTTACATTTCGCTGATACAAGTCATATCTCTTGTTTGGGATTTTCCATGAGTGTTTATTTACCACTTTCCATTCGTTAGATTACACATCCGTGCGACAAAATACTACTTTACTTTTTAACTTTTTATTAGAACGCCAGCCAAATTTTTAACGTCATAGACGTGTGCCTCGAAGAAATAAGCGGGGGAGCTATAAGATACAACAACAACAACAACAACAACAATAGATGCTTTCATGTGTCCCAAAATGTCTATTTTGCTGGTGAAATTTTGTGATATTTTTTCTTTTTTAAGTGTATTCTCTAAACATAGGTTGTGGGTGCTCGTAAGAACCGCCTCAATTGGGAGGTTCTAACAAGTACATACAATCTACATGTATATCTATATCTTGGATCGGAAATAAGAAAAATAATGTATACACCTTTAAACCCAAGTTGTCGCTATAAACAGGGTTGTTCATTACATGTACTTGGTGTAACAATGACATGGGCGAGACCATGATACTGAGAATGTGTCACTAGTTTGGTTGCATCTTAGTGAATCCGCTGATTCAAGAAGAGCAGTGCTCCGTTTGTGACGAAAGAATGCGCACTGTACTGGTAAACGGCTTACGGATAAGCCTGCCCATGAATAGTGTGTATAGGTAAACTGACCGGCTCAAAAAATGAACTAGTGTTGTCTGGGCCGTTAAAATTCTATAAAAATAAAAGTATCATGCAATAAAGAGAGTTCAACCATTATACAGTTTCTTCTGCTTGTAATGGTGCAGTGAAGTTCTGTCTCGTCTAGTACACGCGACGTTCAGAATGACATTAGAATTCTTACTATTCTTATAATTGACGTCAGTTTTGTTTACGTTACACGTTGCCGCCCTAAACGTAGCATTTTTATGATGACGTCAGAGCGTCATTGCAGAATTGACTTCATTGTTAACAACGTCCTGAACTAGTTGTCATTTGGCTTTACGGTCGCATTTCAAGAGTTTATATGGATTTTGGGGCGTTTCCGTCACATTTTACATTGGAATCGCAAGATATGCAAGATTCTAACTCTGCTCGCCTATATAGCCAATAGTAAAATATAGTGATATACTGAAGTGATAAATCACTGGGCGGAAGAGCGCGACGAGAAAAGCCTGCTTTTCATCTCGAAAACACGCCTATATATTTTGAACACTTCAACCCCACATTTATATAGTAAAACTATGTTGAAAGCAGAAATAAGAAAGATGTTATCATTTTTACCCCAAAATTGTCAAATCTGACACCATGTTGGACGCCATTATTTCACACGGACATGTTTTCCTAATGCCATTTTTTTCTTCAAGCCCCGATGGGCGGGGGCAAGGTGTTATCGTAATGATACGAAAAAAAAAGAATACCCCTGTGGACCCCACTTTTCTCTATATAAAGTGGGGGTTAGAGGGTACTCAATACATGAACATGTTCACGTGATGTCTTATCGCAGTTCTTAACGCCTGAAAAGTATATGCTGCAATGGTTTCTCTCGTTGACAGATAAAGGCAAAGAAGCTTAACCCATTCGGTACCCGAAACCCCAAAACGGGTACCCTGGCAAACAGTGCAAGCCCAGATCAGACGCCGCAGAGCGCGGCGTCTGATCAGGGCCTACACTGTTTGCAAAACGTCAAGCCAATTTCCAAACAAACACATCTTGACGGCCATAAATTTTGAAGTGGACTCCTGCTATTTATAAGGAGGAAGATTCCATTTGGTACAAAAAGGGTTAATCTATCAAAGTGGTTTTTCGTTTCCAAATATCAGCAATTTATTGTCAACAAGTATCGTTGATGTAGGGTGCTGATTAGTTCCATGTAAACATTGCAAGCCAGTCTCATCAAGTCAGTCTGACTTGATTAATACATACAAACTCTGCCATGATTAGCTTAAGTAAACTTAATCTATCTGTCGTTAAACATATAACAAGAATATGCGTCTACATATTGTCATAACCACGCGAGTTGATAACAAAATTACCATTGTCGGTCGGTTAGCTCTCACACATATTGCTGTGCTCTAACACAAGATCACACATTATATTCAGACAAATAAAATCAGTACCAGACACGTATCTGTCTACAATCAAGCCATTATTCTTGAAATAAATACATGAATTGTTAGTTCCATTATGAAACAGTTAATGACGCCACAGAGGTTATATAATCATCTCCCTAAGGATCCCTGTTCAATAAAATCAGAAAATTTCGAGAATAATACTGTGACAAGGAATGGCGACCACATAATACCTTATAATGCGCATACAGGTTTGATTGCAGTTGTAGAATACTTGTCTGCTACCGTATTGAAGGCTTCTCAACGAGAAATGCATCATAAACTAGCTTATACTTGTTTGAAAACAATTGTATCGTACACCCCATCTCATCCCGACTTTAAGGGGAATTGGAACACCTGGCAGATTTTCCCGCCATTTTTGAAAGGGAGGTAGCTTTCGGGACTTCATGTCCGCTTTTCTATAAGCCCTGTCCCACTGAAAAAGGGGTCTTCTCTTAAAGGAAAGAATTGGCTCCTCAGAATTAAATTCTTTCCTTTAAGAGTTGACCCCAATAGACATCGGAGACAAAAATACTTTTGCAGGAGTTGCTTCCCCTGAAGGTGATCCCATTCCCCTTAAATATACTACACTGTAACAATATATGGGCCCCCACCAATTGGGGCTTGAAGATATAAATGGGCTGCATGATGCTTCCGCGCAGAGCTGAAACCCACCCGCACACGAGTACTGGTAAACCGCTTAGAGGATCTAAAAAGGAGAAGTAAAACAAAGATCAGGAATTGATACAATTAACTTACTCTACCCATAAAAGACACCAAAGGGAAAGAAACACAAACATTAAGCGACCAGACCATAATGGAAACCTAAACAAAGAAAGGCCATAAGGACAGTTACTTTCCCACAAAATGGCCATATGGCCATCCAAAACCAAAAGACACAAGTGATACACACAGTAAGTAACAAACAACAACATAAATAAATCGCCATAGAAGAACCGCCTTGGAACGGTCAGTGGAAAGATTTCCACTGGGGGGCTTAAATCGATTTTACGTGGCCACAATCCTCGCCCTTACTTCCGTCGCGATTTAGACAAATAATTTGTTCAGTCCGCATGAAGGCCTCCTAACTCATCAGTGCAACATCTCCTTGAACACAAAAATCAAAGAACCACAGAGGTGAGACAACGGTGAGGACTCGACAGCAAGAAACCACTGAAATGCTGGAGCAAAAGAAAACCAACAGTTAGACTCCGATGAGCCCGACCAGAGACAGAGCATCAGGCACCAACCAACATTATCTCTCTAATTTTCAATAAGCCATTACGTTGGAGCCGTCATAGAATCTGAGGCCTGACCCACCGGCGTGCAATTAAAGAGGGAAGCAAAGTTGCCAACCGTGATTGGGTTAACTACCATGCATGCAGTCTGTCGTATAATATCCATGTTGTACCCAATCTTTTTATATCGAAGAATGATTTTACGAAATTGGGTGCTGAAGTCATTGCGGTTATATATTTTTCTGAATTTATATACTAAGTCACCATAAAATTCGGGTTCCGATAGACCTTGTTGCAGAAGAGATTTAAGTCCAATATTGAATTTTGAAATTAAATCAGAATGGCGTCTATAAAATTTTGAAAAGGCTTTGCGTAGTTTATGGTACCGATAACCCTGATTAAGGAGTTTAGCCGTTAATAATTTATTACGAGTGTTGAAGTCAGTTACATGACTACACACTCTAGCAAACCGAATTAATTGCGAAATATAAACGCCATAGGATGGCGCACGAGGAACATCACCATCCAAAAAAGGAAAATTTACAATCTCAAAATCAAAGTCATCGCGTTTATCATAAATTTTGCACGAAACAAATCCATCTACAATAGATAGATGTAAATCCAAAAACGGGGCCTCGGTATCACAAGAATTTGCTTTATTTAACTGAAGTTCTAGGGGGTAAATCTGACTGATCAAACCATCAAAATAGGCATTATCAATATTTAATAAATCATCTAAATATCTAGAAGTAGAGCTAAAAGCTTCAATAATTTCAGATTGGTTATCAATGGAAAGCGACAAAATGAAGTCTCTTTCATAACAATACAAGAACAGATCAGCCACAAGAGGTGCGCAATTAGTACCCATCGGAATACTCACAATTTGTCTAAATAACTTAGTACCGAATCTAATATAAATATTGTCAAGTAGAAAGGTGAGGGCATCACACACTTTCTGACATGACCAAAGTGTATAATTCTTATGCTCTTTAGAAGTGAAAAATGCATTTCTGACATTACATGCAAGATAGAGAGAATCTTCTCTG
Source organism: Lucinisca nassula (assembly GCA_963580285.1). Lineage (NCBI taxonomy): Eukaryota > Metazoa > Mollusca > Bivalvia > Lucinida > Lucinidae > Lucinisca > Lucinisca nassula. Next base: position 155,706,309 of record OY757015.1, read on the forward strand.
TGAAAAGCCCATTCAATTAAATCATTAAGCTTTTCTTTTATAAGATTATGAGGAAGTGTAGTGTAAAGAGTGGAAAAATCGTAGGTAGACAGACTAGAAGCACGAAAATGTCTAGATTTCAATTTATTTAAAACCTAATTCGAATTTTTTATAGACCAAAACAGATTTCTTCCTGATCTTTCAAAGACTTTATCACAAATTTAATTACATCCGTTTTAATAGCAGTAAGACAGGAAGTTAATAATTTAGAAAGTTCAGTGGTAGTGCAAGAGCTAGAATTTGCAATAAACCGTGCTTTGTAAGGTTTTTTATGAAGTTTTGGTAACCAGTATAGCGTAGGAAGCTTGTCTTGGCCTGCGTTAACACACACAGCAAACTTGGTGGCTGAAAGACAAACATGTTTATCGACTATAGCTCTCTCTTCAGCTAAAGGCTGCCTAGGCAAAGCGGTGCGAGTCGGCCCGTCCATGCTTATAAATCCCATTGGTTTCATTCTGCGGCAGAGATTGAGGTGTCATTTCATCTTAATGTCGGGTAAGAGTCCCACAAAATTGGATACAACGTCTTCAAAATGACCCATACAGTGTTGACGGGGACGTTAAACCTCAAATCAAACATACAAACAAAACATTATCCATAGATAAGGATTTTAGCGTTTATGTTTTTATTTAGGGAAGAGGCTAGTGACAAACGTTTGTTAATAGCGATTTCACGTTAAACTGGCTATTGACAAACGTTTGTCAATAGCGATTTCTCGTCAAAATGGCTATTGACAAACGTTTGTCAATAGCGATTTCACGTAAAAATGGCTATTTACAAACGTTTGTCAATAGCCAAAATACGTTAAATTCGCTATTGACAAACGTTTGTCAGTGGTGAAAGTACGAGAAATCGCTATTGACAAACGTCTGTTTATGTTTACAGAGTTTATTAACACCCTAAGCCTATTGGGGGCTCGGAGGCATAGAATGGCTGCCTCATCACGCTTACACGCCTATATCATTTTGACCCCCCTTAAACTCCACTTTTATGTAGTAGAACTTGGGTTTACAGGGATAGTCATTACTTTTTCTTATTTCTGCTCAAAAACATAGATTGTGGGTACTCCCGTCGAGGCGGATTTAACGAGTACCCAAAATCTATGTTTTGCGCAGAAATAAGAAATATATCACATTTTTCATCTGACAATTTTCATTTTTCGGCGGTAAAATTTACAATGTATTTAAATGGGCGTGTTTTCGTAATGTGTTGCATGAAACCGACCGAACTCGAGTCCTGGTAAACCGCATAGAAATATAAGCCTGTCCAGAAAGAACTGGTACGAGTCGGAATGTTCCTTAAGCCCTAGCACTTGCTTTGGGCGGTAGGGCCTGTGATGTCAATCCATCTCAATATCGCGTAAAAATCCCATATCCCAAAATATCAGAAGCAACGGCTCCAAAATGACCTTGATAGTGTTGACGGGAACGCAAAGCCTCAACAGACACAAACAGAATTTCGCGATCATCTAAATCGCTTTGCGACTAATATATCTATATGAGCCACGTCATAAAAACTAGGAAGATCTTTTTTATGTCTAAAAAGTCAGTAGGACGCCAGGACAGCAGGATGACATACATTTGTTTGGCCATATGCATAAAAAGGAAAGGGTTTCAAGTTTCAAGCTTACTGGCAGTTTCGAAATGTAATTGTTCGAAAACTTGCAATGAAAATTTTTCTCATGACGTGGCTCATATTGAAAACACCCACTGTGTTGTTAATACATGTACAGTGTAACTTCGATGGCTCGAACCCTGATGGCTCATTACCGTGGCTGTTTCGAACGCGTTATTAAGTCCCCATGAGAAAAATGATAAAATCATAACTGAAGATGTAACTTTGCTTATGAAATCGGTCTTAAAAATCTTAAAAATGAATGTTGTGTTTACTCATTAGAATCGCCTCGACAACATACTTTTTATTGTAGGAATTTAAAAAGATGCCCATAGTATTCTTTCAAAGCTGACTCTAAATCTCGGTGTTTCGAACTACCCCAATCTCGAACAAGTATGCAGGGTCCAAAGGTGTTCGAGACATCGAGGTACATCTGTATAAGGAACAAAAATGAGAAAAAAGTGTTGTTCTATACTTTATTCAAGTTACCACTCTCTTCTAATATAACGATACATATATGAAACAAATAAGATAGAAGATATTGTGTTTTATTTAGTTTTACGTCCCACTAACATCTGTCTCCATATGGAGACGGGACCTCGGTTAATAATGATCTTTCGAACCTGTGGAGAAGGATCGAACCCACATTCCTTTGAGGCGGGTAGCATAACCACTGCACCACTGAGACTTCTGACAGAGAATAAAATGCTAACTTGAAAAGGGTCTTTGGAACTGAGTTGCATATACTCAATATGCATATACACTTTATTTCTTCTTAGACGTTTGGAACTTGTTAGAACCGCATCACTGAGGCGGTTCTAGTGAGGGAATGTGTGCTGGCCGTAAAATCTTTCACGGCCCTTCATCATTGAGTATAGGTTGTATTTTCTAGACCTTTGGGGCAAACGATTCGTCTGCTGAATCTTGCACAATCTACAGTTTTCAGTTCTAATCTGTAGTGCCTCTGTTCAGTGGTCCTTCCTTCCAAAGGATTACCCTTTTGTAGAACTTATATGCACTGGACGGTCCGACTTGCGCCACTTTGTCTGGGAAGGCTTTTGGACTCATATTCTAGACAGGTTTTTAATTATTTGGACCCAATTTTGATTTATATCAGTCTTTGTATCGACTGCCTATTCGAAATTCGCAAAATTGCACTATTTTCCCTCTGGCTTTCTTTGCCGGATCATTCAAGGGTCACTGATGAGGCTTTATTAGCCGAAACTACGTAGTATGACCCATCTTCTTTCTTATGAATGTTTTCATTGATCTTTAAGGAACACATTTTTGATTTTTATTTGCCTTCACTGCAGCTGGTGTTGTGCCGTGTGGCGGCCGTAAAACGTCTCCCCGTACATCAACCATAGTGCAGTTTGTATTTTACTTTTGGTCCTTTGAGATCAGCGTGAATATTCTGAGAAATCAGAAATAAATTATTGGTTTGGACTCATATTCTAGACAGGTTTTTAATTATTTGGACCCAATTTTGATTTATATCAGTCTTTGTATCGACTGCCTATTCGAAATTCGCAAAATTGCACTATTTTCCCTCTGGCTTTCTTTGCCGGATCATTCAAGGGTCACTGATGAGGCTTTATTAGCCGAAACTACGTAGTATGACCCATCTTCTTTCTTATGAATGTTTTCATTGCTCTTAAAGGAACACATTTTTGATTTTTATTTTGTATTCCAAGTGGTTCTCCACACTCATATGCGGTCGGTTTCCGCTTAAAGTAGAAGCAACATGCCTCCCTGTCTTTTTCTCTTAGCCCCGATGAGCGGTGGGCAATTCGCCCCGTTTCTCAATTATAGCGATTTCACGTAAAAATCACTACTGACAAACGTTTGTCAGTAGCCATTTCACGTTAAAATGGCTATTGACAAACGTTTGTCAATAGCCATTTTAACGTGAAATCGCTATTGGCAAACGTTTGTCAATAGCCATTTTACGTATATTGGCTATTGTCAAACGTTTGTCAATAGCCACTCCGATTTATTAACACTTTTGACAACATATATTATGCACTCGTATTATGCATTAAAAGATTACCTGTAGGCTCAGCCTATACTTATCCTCATATTGATGGCCATATACTTAAGCCATAATTATTCTCATTTGATTAAACTGGTACAGCGCAGTAGCTTTCTAGCGGTGTGATTGCATTAATCCATCACACGAATAAGTCCGTGAATCAAACACCACCGACCCCATTAAACTCCAGGCTTTATTTATTTTTTCTTATTTCTGCTCCAAGACATAGGTTGTGGGTTATCAGTAGAACCGCCTCAATGAGACGATTCTAACGAGCACCCACAGCCTGTGTTTAGCGTATAAATAAGAAAACAACAAACATGGATTTTGAGATGTGAAAAATACACTTTGTCGCATGGGTGTGTTATCGTAATGAATCAATGTACTATGTCCCACGGCTGTTTAATGCTAATGATAGACAGCTGTAGATAACCATTCCAATTTTTGATAACCCAACAAACAGAGTAACGTTCAAACCACCAGCTATACCTGGTCCTATGCTTACAATGCATATTACCTGCTATAACGAAAGTGCGTACTGAAGGATGCTCCAACAAACCTTGACGCAAAAAAACACATGTTCCGCAGAAACAAACCAATGTTTTGGGGCGCGTGAATACAGCGACAGTAAATCATAAACCGATCACCATCCTCTTAGCAAGGGAGGAATCTGACGAACGAAAAGCATCACTCGGAAAACTGGTTCTAAATGCTATAACAAGGCTTAAAAAATAGCTGTGCTGACAAAATGGTCGGTAGGTATAAGAAACTTTTTTTATTATTATTTTATTTTTTCTCCCGAAAAATAAAAACATGGCCGAGCCTGTATTTTTTATGTGTTTTTGTTTTTGTACATGTTTTTTTTTTTGTGTTTATAAAATTGTCATTGTCTATCATATATCATATTAGATGCTCAAAAAAGTCTGCTCACTAATTTGAATGGTACTAAACGTGAAATTACTATGGGAAAATGCAAAGACGATACTGAGTATGGTCGGAAACTGAAAATGGTAGGGTCGATGTTTTAATTTTTATTTTGTCCTTTTACTGTTAATAATAGTAGAGTCGCGGTCTGAAGCAGGGTCGGTAGGGTTAGCGGAAACATGGCTATTTCTTTAACAAACAAGAAGCCATTTCCTTAATTAGATAGAGGATCTTACATGAGTGCTCGTGTGTTATTGAATTTATTAAACGAGTTGAGGAAAAGGGATAAAATGCGAGGCTTTGCCGAGCATTTTATCCCTTTTCCTCAACGAGTTTAATAAATTTAATAATACATGAGCACGAATGCAAGATTCTATTTATCATATGACATTTAAACGCATTTTATTCACGATTTGTTTACAAAAATGTCAATATTCCGCCGTTAAGAAACGCGACGTCGTTAAGGACGTCGTACATGTAACGTTACGGGACGTATCTAGCTAATTTGCATATTTAATCCACTAGTGGATTATCGAAAAATAATACATGACGTTATTACACTCTCAGACGCGACGTCATATGATAAATCAAGTTAACAAGTCCGTATAAGAAACAATATCTTACATGTTCATTTGAAAAACAAAAGCTAGAGATACGAAGGAAGCCATTTTATCACACGGATGTTCTTTCGTAATGGCCAAGTCGATAACGACGTATTGGGATTTTGATTTGCTATCGCCCCGTAATGTTTGAAGATACTCAGCTACAATGTTAATTTATCTATTCGTCGACAGTTTGCTGTGAGATGTTGGCTTAATCAATTAAACCATGTACAATTCAATTACGGATACCGGCTAGTGATGAAAGATTGATTCTGTTTTTACCTCGTATTAGGTTAACAAAAAGACACAAAGTGGCATACAAAAGATCACAAACCACCTTTGGTAACGTTTGTTTGTTTGTTTGATTTGAGGTTTAACGTCCCCGTCAACACTGTAAAGGTAAAAAAGTTAATCAACAACCATATAAATATCACCTTGCAATGAATAAGGTTTTTAACCCTACGTATTATGAAAAAAGTGGGCTTTTATTATACTTGTGGTTCACCGACGAGGCCTAGCTGCTCTGGCCCAGAAAAACTGTACACTCTATACTTTTCAGTTTTATGGTGTATTCTTTCATTTCAAATGCTAACCCTTTCATAGAACATATTACAGTCTGATACTACAGCTGATGTTAAGGGATTGTGGAGCGGCTGTAAAATGTCTCCATGACAGTCATCTTAGTGTAGTTCTTTGGGATCACTGATTCCTTGTGGAATTTTGAAAATATTTCAGGATCATTGGTGAGGCCTAATTAGCCGAAACTAGCTAGTCTGGCCCAGAGCAACTGTACACTGTATACATTTCAGTTCCGTGGTGTATTCTTTGCTTCCGAAAGATAACTCTTTCATCACTAGAGATGGTGTTAAGGCAATGAGTGGCGGCTGTAAATCGTCGCTCTGCCATTCGGCATAGTGTAGTTTATATTTTCCTGTCCTTTTTGATCATTGATTCCATTGTTGAATTTTGAAAATAATTTAAGGTCAATGATGAGGCCTAATTGGGCAAAACTAGCTGGTCTGGTCCAGAAAAAAAACGGTACACACTATACTTTTCAGTAGATGGGCTGCATGATACTTCCACGCAGAGCTGAAACTGACCCCACACGAGTACTGGTAAACCATTTAGAGGATCTAAAATAGAAGTGGAGGGTATGATCTGGAATCTATACAATCAACCCACAGCTCCCTTCAGAGACACCAAAGGGAAAGACACACAAACATGAAACAGCAGACCCTAATGGAAAAACTAAAAGCGGAAAGCCAAACGGACAGTTACTTTCCCACAAAATGGCCAATAGGCTATCCAAAATAAAATAACATAAGCGACACAAACAACAAAAGACAAACCATAAAAAAAAAATAAACCGCGACAGAATAACCGCCTTGGAACGGTCAGCAGAAACAAATCACACTGGGGTGTGGGGGGCTTAAATCAATTTTACGTGGCCACAATCCTCGCCCTTACTTCCGTCTCGATTTAGACTAATAATTTGTTCAGTTCGCATGAAGGCCTTCTAACTCATCAGTGCAACATCTCCGTGAACACAAATAATCAAACAATCACAGAGGTGAGACAACGGTGAGAACTCGACGGCAACAAACCACTGAAATGCTGGAGCAAAAGAAAACCAATAGTTAGACTCCGATGGGTCCGACCAGAGACAGAGCATCAGGCACCAACCAAGCCTGCTCAGGCAAAGCGGTGCGAGTCGGATCGTCCTTGCTTATTAACCTATTGGTTCCATTGGGCGACAGGGCTTGAGATGTAATTTCATCTCAATATCGGGTACAAGTCCTATAAAATTGGAAGGAACGTCTCCTAAATGACCTACATAGTGTTTGGGAGGACGTTAAACCTCAAATCAAAAAAGCAAACAGACTGACAGAAAACAAGCTACCAATTCCCTCTCTTCATCCTCGGTGGTGGTTACAATGTTAAAATGCTATCCAAAATCCATTACAATACATGTATCAAAAGCTCAAAGCTGCACCGAGGCAAATAAGTCGGCATCGGGAATCAATATTCGGTGTGTGAGGTCGACGGTGGTAGGTATATGCGTGTGTGTGTATGGGATGGTGCTGATAAATCGATCTTACTGGTCAACTCTTCGCTTTCTGATCTATAGGCTACTATTCAAAGTAGAAGTAAAACAAAGATCAGGAATCGATACAATTAACTTACACCAGCCATCAAAGACACCAAAGGGAAAGAAACACAAACATTAAGCGACCAGGCCATAATGGAAACCTAAACAAAGGCACATTTGATTTTGAAACACCAAAACCAGAAAAAGAAATTTTTAAGCAGAGTTTAATTTATTCTGGCCCAACCATTTGGAACAACTTGCCCACTCAGTTAAAAGATTTAGAAACAGCAGATTCCTTTCATAACCATTGCATTAAATGGATAAAATCTAGTCTCTCATTTAACTCACAAATACTGTAAAGTGTAAATTAAATCAAAATATGCCTGTATTTATTACTTCTTTATGTGCCTTTATTCCTTCTATCCTGTGCTATATAATATGTGTGTATGTGTGTGTGTTGTGGATTTATGGCCGTCACTTTGTATTATCTCACTGTTAATTGTGTTAATTAATTGTTATATTTTGTTGCTCAATATACTCATTTTGTAATAAATGTTAATATTAGAGAGGGCCTCATTGAAGATTAGCTGTTTGTTGCTAAATGTGTTACCCCCTGTAAATAAAGGCTATTATTATTATTACTATCATTATTATTATTATTATTATTATTATTATTATTATTATCCAAAAAAGGAAAATTTACAATCTAAAAATCAAAGTCATCGCGTTTATCATAAATTTTGCACGAAACAAACCCATCTACAATAGATAGATGTAAATCCAAAAACGGGGCCTCGGTATCAGAAGAATTTGCTTTATTTAACTGAAGTTCTGGGGGGTAAATCTGACTGATCAAACCATCGAAATAGGTGTTATCAATATTTAATAAATCATCTAAATTATCTAGAAGTGGAGCTTAAAGCGTCAATAATTTCAGATTGGTTATCAATGGAAAGCGACAACATGAAGTCTCTTTCGTAACAATACAAGAATAGATCAGCCACAAGAGGTGCGCAATTCGTACCCATCGGAATGCCCACGATTTGTCTAAATAACTTAGTACCGAATCTAATATAAATATTGTCAATTAGAAAGATGAGGGCATCACACACTTTCTGACATGACCAAAGTGTATAATTCTTATGCTCTTTAGAAGTGAAAACTGCATTTCTGATATTACATGCAAGATAGAGAGAATCTTCTCTGTGAAAAGCCCATTCAATTAAATCATTAAGCTTTTCTTTTATAAGATTATGAGGAAGTGTAGTGTAAAGAGTGGAAAAATCGTAAGTAGACAGACTTGAAGCACGATTAAGTCTGGATTTCAATTTATTTAAAACCTCATTCGAGAAAAACCTGAAAATATTTCATTTTGCGTAGGGGGACCTGCGTACCACTGAGTTGGTGGAACGTCAAACAAACCATACCGATCAGACAACCATCACGCTCTTAGACACTTTATGTCAGATCAAAGCATTGCAACGCCGCTCATTATATGACGTCAAGTCTGAGAATGTAATAACGCCATGTAATAAATTGGATATTACACAAGGGGCCCGTTTCACTAAACTTCGTAACTTTACGAAATTCGTATACTTACGAACTCGACTTACGAAATTCTTAAGAAAATCACGGATGCGTTTCACTAACGTCTTCGTAAATAAATGACCAGTTGATTAAATATGCAAATTTGGTAGATACGCCCCGTAACGTTACATGTACGACGTCCTTAACGACGTCGCGTTTACAAATGGCGGAATATTAACAATTTTGAAAACAAATCGTGAATAAAATGCGTTTTAAATGTTAAATGATGAATAGAATTGTGCATTTGTGCTCATGTATTACTGAATTTATTAAACTCGTTGAGAAAAAGGGATACAATGCTCGTCTCAAAGCCTCGCATTTTATCCCCTTTCCTCAACTCGTTTAATAAATTCAATAATACATGAGCATTCATATAAGATCCTCCATTTATTGTCCACACAATAAGAGGCGTCAGAAAGTATCGTACAAACCAAATACTAATGAAATGTCACAGTCATCATAGAGCAGATCGGGGCTTGGAGAAATAGATTGGGCTGTACGATGCTTCCACGAAGAGCTGATACCGACCGCACATGAGTACGGTAATCCGCTTAGAACGTCTAAGCATGTCCAGGAAAATTGCTGCGAGTCGGCCCGTCCATGCTTATAAACCCTATTGGTTCCATTGGGCAGTAGGGATTGAGATGTCATTTCATCTCAGTTCCGGGTAAAAGTCCCACCAAACTGGAAGCAACTTCTCCAAAATGACCTAAATAGTGTTGATGGGGACGTTAAACCTTAAATCAAACAAACAAAAACCAACGTGACCAGCAAACGAAATATAATGTCCGTGTTGAGATATTACACCCCACCATCAACACTATTTATGCCATTTTAGAGACATTGCTTTCGATAAGTTGGTCATTTTACCTGAAACTGACATGAAGTGACATCTCTACCTCAATCCCCAAAAGGTCTAATGAAAACAAACTCGGTCACGATGTCAAATTCCGTTAAAACCTAAAGTGCACCCTGGCGGTCACTGTTTTTCTTCAACCTTCATGAAACTTTAACTGAATGTTTGACTCTAAGTTGATTCAGTCTTCATGACACTTTGTCAGTATGTTTGCCTTGAATACGTCTCGATCAAATTTTAATATAGGTCATAAGCTAGGTCACTAGATCAAGTTTCGTTAAAACCTTGTGTGCACCCTAGAGGCCACAGTTTATTCCTCAATCTTTAAGGAACTATACCAGAATGTTTGCCTTGGTGATATCTCAATAGAGGTCGAATATGAATAAGATCAGATCACAAACTAGATCACTAGATCAAAATTCTTTATATACCTTTATCATCTTATAGAGGCCACGTTTACTTCATTCTTTATGAAATTTTGCCAGAATATATGTCTTGGTGGTATCTTGATCAGTTTTAATATAAGCCATAAACTAGGTCACTAGGTCAAATTTCTTTAAAATAGAGGCACTATAGTTGCTTCAATTTTCACAAACCAACCAGAATGCCTGACTTGATAATGCTGTGATGAAGCAGGAATACATTTCATATCTCATCAGTAACTAGGTCACATTTCTGTAAACATTGTTCACACTCTAGATGCCACAGTTGTGCTTCATTATTCATGAAACTCAAGCAGATTTCGTGTCTTCAAGTGATTTTACGTCAGTCGAGTTGTGGACTCAACAAATTATTTGTCTAAATCGCGACAGAAGTTAGGGCTAGAATTGTGGCCACGTAAAATCGATTTAAGCCTTCCCTCCCCCACCCAAGTTGAATTCGTTTCACTGACCGTTCCAAGGCGGTTCTTCTGTCGTGGTTTATTGTTTGTTATGGCTTGTGTTTGAGTGTGTGTATCGCTTATTTTGTTTTGGATAGTCAATTGGCCATTTTGTGGGAAAGTAACTGTCCTTTTGGCTTTCCGCTATTGATGTTTCCATTAGGGACTAGTTGTTTCATATTTGTGTTTCTTTCCCTTTGGTGTCTCTGATGGCAGTTGTCGGTTAATTTATCGACTCCTGATCATTGCCTTCGTTTCTGTTTTGGAATTTGGGTCATCTCAGATCAAGTTTGGCTTCAGTCTTCATGAAACTTTGTCAGAATGTCTGACCGCTGTCCGTTCCAAGGCGGTTCTTCTGTCGCGATTTATTTTTGTTATGGTTTGTCTTTGGGTGTTTGTGTCGCTTATATTATTTTATTTTGGATAGCCTATTGGTCATTTCGTGGGAAAGTAACTGTCCTTTTGGCTCTCCGCTATTGGCGTTAAGGCTTTGCGAAGCTTATGGTACCGATAGCCTTGATTAAGAAGTTTACCAATTAATAATGTATTGTGAGTGTTGAGGTCATTTACATGACAAGACACTCTGGAAAACCATATTAATTTGCAAAATGTAAACACCGTATGATGACGAACAAGGAACATCACGATCCACGAAAGGACACTTTACAATCTCAAAGTTTGTCGTAATTTTTTCCTGATACAAACCCATTGAAAGTAGACAAATGTAAATTTGAAACGAAGCTTCGGTATCAGAAGAACTTTATTTAATTGAAGTTCTAAATCTTGTTTTCCTTCGCTAGCGGCCGCATTTTGGCTTCAATCTGCTTGAATGGTAAGCAGAATGTTTGTTTTGAACAAACCGAAGTTGAGTACGAATATGGGATAAGTTTGAATATGGGTCATATCTGGTTAAACACTAGGTCAGATAGTCGTTATTTTTTCATTTATTTTATCTGTGTACTGTAGAGGCCACAAATGACACTTTGAGCGATTATAGGGTCATCGTGGCGCTTTTAATTATTCTGTGTTGTTCAACATCATGAAAACACACCTATATAATTTGACCCCCTTGAATCCCACTTTTTATATAGTAAAACTGTGGTTTACATGGGAAAACCCTATTTTTCTTATTTCTGCTCTAAAATATAGATATTGGGTACTCGTTAGAACCGACTCATCGAGACGGTTCTAACAAGTACCCACAAGCTTTATTTTGAGCAGAAATAAGAAAAATATCCAGTTTTTCATCTTAAAAATTTTCATTTTTGGATGATTAAGGTTTGTATTTGTATAGGCTTGTTTTCGTAATGATTTTTATTTTAACACTCCTGTGCGGCCTAATTATTTAGTCCAGTATAGGTTACTGAGTTGCTATCTGTCGGGAAGAGCCGCTAACTTGCTTGTTACCTGTGATTTTGTTGCTTTTCATTACGATAACACACCCGTGCAATATAGTGCATTTTCCACATCTCCAAAATGGCTACTTTTCTGATGAAAATTCGTTATAGTTTTCGTATTTATACTGCGTACATAGATTGTGGATGCTCGATAGAACCGCCTCGTTGAGGCGGTTCTAACGAGAACCCACAACCTATGTCTTGGAGCAAAAATAAGAAAAATAATTAATATCCCCTTAACCCCAGTTTTCTCTATATAAAGTGGGGTATAGGGGGGGGGGTCTTCATTTCACGGACATGTTCACGTGATGTTAAGATTGTCCATCTTCGAAGAATTTTGAGAGGCATATTGCTTCTTGGACGTCTGTGAATGCGTCCGTCCGTTCCTCCGTGCGCCTGTCCGTTACGCTTTTAGATGCATAGCATAACTTCTCAACCGTGCATGCTAATGTTTTGAAATTTCATATAAGGACTCCTCGTGGAAAACAGTAACTGACACGTATTTTTCCCGTCAGGATTATGCCCTATCCTGAGTTATGGCCCTTAAAAAGAATATTGATGAAATCTTGTCAGCAAAATTTCCAAAAATCTGTTGAAGCTAGAGCCTTAAAACCTGGTGCATAGTTTCGTACGGATGAGGAGATGACCTGATCATCGTTTGAATAAATTCCGAAAAAATATTTCATGAGTCATGGATCTTTGTAACTGTGGGCATTAGTACATTGTATGCTTTTTTATGCATAGCATAACTTTTTAACCCTGCATGGTAGTCATTTGAAATTTCGGTTTTGGATTCTTCATGAAAAAATAACTGATACGTATTTTTTTCCATCAGGATCATGTCCCTTTGCAGAGTTATAGCCCTTTGAAAAAATATGGATGCAATCTTGTCAGCGACATTTTTTCAAAGGCTGAGCCAGAGCCTTAAAACCAGGAAAATAGATTGGCATTGTTGAGTAGATTATTCGATTACCTTTTGAAGAAATTCCGAAAAATACTTCCGAAGTAAGTTATGGTCCTTTGTAACTTTGGGCATTTGTGCATAGCATGCTTGGAATGAAATCGTGTCATCAAAATATCTCAAAAACTTTTAAAGCTAGAGCCTTGAAAGTTCATGAGTGGATTTCTTATCATGTGTACCTGGCCTGGCGAATCATTTAAGAAATTCTAAAAATTACTTCAGGAGTTATAGCTCTTTGAAAATTTGGGTATTAGTATATTGCATGCTTCGTGATGCATAGCATATGTTCAGAACCATGTATGGTTTGCAGTTCATATATGGATTCCATCGGAAACAAAAATCTGACATTTATTTTTTTTTTTTTTTTTTTTTTTTTTGTCGTCAGGACTATACACCTTTCTTGAATAAAGGCCCTTGAAAAAATGTGGATGGAATCTTTGTTCTTCAGTTATGGCCCTTTGAAACTTTGGCATTGGGGGACAAGCATACGATTGGGGGCATAGTGTTTTACCAACAACATTTCTAGTTTAATTTGGGCTGATCCATGTCAATTAAAGGTGTCTGTTGTAAGGCATAAAACTGATCCATGTTTACCGGCCCCGATAGCTCAGTTGGTAGAGTGTCCGCTCCGGGGAACGGGAGGTCTCGGGTTCGATCCCGGGCCACGACATACCAAAGTCGTTAAAAATGGTACTAGCTGCTCCTCGCTTGGCACTCAGATTTACGGGGTAGAGCTAGGACTGGTCGATCCAGTGTCAGGATAATGTGACTAGGTGTGGTATCATGTAATGTGTCTGGGACATGATACTTCAGTGAGGCAGCACTATAAACGTGAGCATTGAGCTCCCTGTCGCAACCAGACACCGTCGTGATATGACTGAAAAATTGTTGAAAGCGACGTTAAACCCGAATTCACACACACACAAACACTGACCCATGTTTAAAGCAAACAGTGAATATTCTGGTCTGAGTTTAATCTACAAATGACCAATTTTAGCTCATATTCGTTTACTAAACACTCTATAGTAGACATTCGATGGCTGGAACACCAATACCTCGTTTATCATTACTGCGTCGAACCCGTAATAAGTCCCTAGGGAATCCTCTACCTAGAAGTAGAGCGGGATAATTAAGGAGATTTTCGACTTTCATCTTGCAAGTGTATGTTATGTGTATCTATTAGAATAGCCTTCTAATACGTAGACACAACATACATTTTAATTTAAGAACACTGAAACTATGTCTCAAAATTAACCCATTATGCCGCCTGACAGTAACTCTTAGTGGCCCAAATTACCCCTGTCTCGAACAGATTTTTGTGGCCCCAAACATGTTCGAGTGAAGTTCGACTGTATATCAATACGCCAACAACAAGTTCAATTGCGTTTAACGAACTGTTTAAAGTGATCGACCTGTATATTTCCAAGCACTTCCTGCCATACAGTTCATAAGCAATTGTGCGTGAGTTGTTAGACAGTTCAAATCGTTCAAACATTACATCAACAGTTTATCAAATTACCAGCTAAATTTAAGAGTGCGCTTCTAAAGTTGTCACAAATAAATATTTTAGCAGAAAATGTGATTAGCTTCGGAGTGAAATAATTACGGTTATTTCAAGAGAGCTGCAGTGCGTTGCCATGGGAGCAGGAGCTACTTAGTTCAGATTGCTGACCAATAAAGTTATACCGCGAAAATAGCGTTTGAACGAAATCTAGGTAACAGTTATTTTTATAGCAGAGTTATATATGACTCTGTGACGTCCTAGTGCTGTGCAAAGAAGGTTATCTGTAAAACATCGACATGACATGTGTGCTGAATTTGGGTTTAAATGGAAATAGGTTTAACGCGGCAGTTACGCTATAAAACACGTTGTCAAATAGTGTCACAAGGTCTATGGAAGTCCAGACAAAAAAATCTGTTTCAGTCCATTAAAATTCGAATGAGCTAGAGTCCAGACCTTTGGTGCATTTAGTCTGCCTATGTACCAATATCCCACGCTTTACACTGCACAACCTTATACTCTTTTTTTTCAAAGAAAACCTTAATGATTTAATATAATTCGTTTTAAGAACCCCGACGCCCTCACGCTCCAGTGTTTTTTGTTTGTTTGTTTGTTTGTTTGTTTTGTTTTGTTTTTCTGGCCAGTCTAAGTCGGTGCTTCTGTCGTGGTTTATTACTGCTGTATTTTTGTTTTTTTTTTGATTGATGCTGATGTTTTCAATGCCCATATCATCACGAAAACACGCCTATATAATTTTGATCCCCTTTAACCCCACTTTCATATAGTAAAACGGGGGTTTTCAGGGGTAAACATTATTTTTTTATTTCTGCTCAAAAACATAGATTGTGGGTACTCGATAGAACCGCCTCGATGAGGCGGTTCTATCGAGTCCACCCAATCTATGTTTTGAGCAAAAATAAGAAAAATATCAATTTTTTTTTTTTAACTGGAAATGTTGCTTTTTTGGTGGTAAAATCTTCCAATATATTTGTATAGGCATGTTTTCGTATTGTCCTACGGTGCCTAGTAACTGATTCCAACGCTCGAAATCAATGTTAAACATCAGACTTACAACAAAGATACAGGGTCCATAAGTTTCAGAAAGCTTTAGTAATAAAAGAATTAACTTCTACATTCAATGTCGCGGTGAAAAAGCTTTTGATGCGAGGCCTATTATGAAATGGGCCCCGTCAAGCGATTTTGGTACTTATCGCCTATGCGAGCAGCGAAGGTTCAGGCGAGCCTGCGCATCCGCGCAGTCTCACCAGAACCTTCGCTGCTCGCTCATACAAGCAGTGAATCAAGAGGAACATTCAGACAGAAAGCCATATCCATGGCCCCTCTGAATGGCTGGGCATGCGCAGTTAAAATTTGTCATGACGGAATGCTCGAAGACACAAATTCGCTTGGCGGGGCTCAAATTACGAAATGTTGTAGGTTAAACTAATTTGATATAATCACACGCTATAAACATGGGTTATGCGATAGTGTGCAAGCGTAGTGGTTAAACCAATCACAGTTGATAGCTTTGCTTCCTTCTTTCATTGCACCTCGGTGGGTCGGAATTCAGGCTGCCCGATGGCGCTGACATAAGCCGAGCATTCGTTTGATTGGGGCTAGACATTGGGCCGTTTCCGTCAACCCCATGTAATGTATTACTAACCGTCGTTCTAGTTCGTTCCTAAGTTGAATATGGCTCTGTGTGGTCTTTCAGTAGAAGTGATAACAATGGTGTCTTAAGTTTGGGTATCTGAATTGACACTTGTCTAAGAAAGGGCTGCTTATTTGGCTTGTCATTCGTGCTTTTGTAAAGTATTGCTTCATATTTTTTTTCATTTGAGGTTATTCATAGGTTTTACGGGTGCCATATAAAGAAACTAGAAATGCGTCCATAGGACACGGATGCCCCCGCCCGAAAATATGTCTATGTTCGTATTCATCCATAGAAAGTTATTGACAGTGTTTAAGTTTTGGACCCTTTTTATGCCATTTGACCTCCAAGTATGACCTTGGAGGTACGGATCTGGTTTTGCACGTGACACATTGTCTCATGATGGTTAACATTTCTTCAAAATAATTTCAAAATCCATCCAAAAATTAGTAAGTTATTGGCTGCATTTAAGTTTCGGACCCTTTTTTTTGACCTATGACCTCCAAGTATGACCTTGACCTTGGAGGTACGGACCTGGATTTTGCATGTGACACATCGACTCATGATGGTTAACATTCCTACAAAGTAATTTCAAAATCCATCCAGAAATAAGAAAGTTATTGACTGCGTTTAAGTTTCGGACCATTTTTTGACGTTTGACCTCCAAGTATGACCTAGACCTTGAAGGTACGAACCTGGATTTTGCATGTGACACATCGACTCATGATGGTTAACATTTCTACAAAGTAATTTCAAAATCCATCCAGAAATAAGAAAGTTATTGACTGCGTTTAAGTTTCGGACCCTTTTTGACCTTTGACCTCCAATTATGACCTTGACCTTGGAGGAACGGACCTGGGTTTTGCACGTGACACATCGACTTATGATGGTTAACATTTCTTCAAAGTAATTTCAAAATCCATCCAGAAATAAGAAAGTTATTGACTGCGTTTAAGTTTCAGACCCTTTTTTAGACCTTTGACCTCTAAGTATGACCTTGACCTTGGAGGTACGGACCTGGTTTTTGCACGTGACACTTCGTCTCATGATGGTTAACATTTCTGCCGAGTAATTTTAAAATCCATCACGAAATAAGGAAGTTATTGACTGCGTTTAAGTTTCGGACGCACGGACGGACGCACGGACGAACGGACAGGGGCAACGCTATATGCCCTTTCCACCATTGTTCGAATGGCGGGGGCATAACAAAAACAAATGGCGAACATAAAGCTGTTGACTTACATGACGCATCGCGGTTAAAGTAATTTCCGACAGTTAAACAAATTACAAACCCCACCCTACTAAATTTTGAAGACGGTAATCCCATAAATTAATCATTTTTGTCCCTAATGGAATGTTCCTCCTTATGTAAAGCAGGGGTCCATTTCAAATGTTAGGAATTTCAGGTTGTGTTTTCTAAAATAAATTATTAGGAAAATGGTTGAACTTTGTGAAAACAATGTAGGCCCATCTGATCTGGGCCTGCACTGTTTGCTAGGGTACCCGGGTTAAACAGTGAAGAGAAGCATATCTCCTGCAATGTTAGTAGAAAACTAAGCATTCTGTCATGATCTTCTGAATGTGCCTACAGACATAAGTGTATGATATTGAACATATGCAGTTTATATCAAATTATGATTTCCGATATACAAATAATTCTTGTACACCATAGCTGGGAGTAAATTGATAGTTATAAAATATTATTCAGTAATTCTAGAGAAGACGATTGATCCCTGACGTATGACAAATTCCATCCCATAGGACTTTAAGTGTCGTAAAATGCTTCCAATTAGATCCATCGTGTCGTAAATACTGTATTTTGTCATTAAAGCCGCTTGAGTCAATAACAAGATAATCAGTTCTGCTTCACGAAACGAAACTTAATACAAACGTTAGAAGATTAACCCATTAGATTCAGTTGGATTGTTTTCTTCTGTTTTACAAGCAAATTCCTTCCCAGCAGGCACTCAACGCTGAACTAACGTTGAAACAACGTTGAAAACGTTTTGTGCCTGCAGGGTTACATTTGCGTTAGCTAGTCCTTATGACGATCCAGACAGAACATATACATTAGGATAACTCATTCGAGCGAAATAGTGCATTCTTTTATAGCTCAAACACTGGCTAATTTATGATACCAATTGTGATATTAGTCATATTTCTACTTAAAACGTAGGTTGAAGGTGCTCGTTAGAACCGCCTCATTGAGGCGGTTCTAACGAGTACCAACAACCTATGTCTTGGAGCAAAAATATGAAAAATAAAGATTTTTCCTGTTAATATGTTCTATAAAAGGGTTATCTTTTGGAAAAGGGTTATCCTTTGGAAGCAAGGAATACACCACAAAAGTGAAAAATATGGAGTGTACATGTTTCGGCCAATTAGGCCTCATCAGTGACCCTCAGATATTTTCAAAATTCCACAATGGAATCAATGATCCCAAAGGACAAGAAAATATAATATACACTATGATGTAGGACAGGGAGACGTTTAACCGCCGCCACACATTCCCACACAACATCTGTAGTGAAGTTAAATATGTTCTATAAAAGGGTTATCCTTTGGAAGCAAGGAATACACCACAGAAGTGAAAAATATGGAGTGTACATGTTTTCTGGGCCAGACTAGCTAGTTTCGGCCAATTAGGCCTTATCAGTGATCGTCAGATATTTTCAAAATTCCACAATGGAATCAATGATCCCAAAGGATAAAAACCCTTTTTTTTTCGCTATATAAATTGGGGGTTTGCGGGAGTGTTAATTTCACCGACTTGTTCCCGTGAAGTATAAGAGCCCTTAGTTAAGCATAAAATCAGAGCTCATGGGTTCTCTGTATTTGGCGGCTGGGTCATCTCAATGTCGGGTATAAGTCCCACAAAATATGAAGCAACGTCTCAAACTGACCTAAATAGTATTGACGGGTACGTTAAATCTTAATTCAAACAAAACAAAAACCTCGACTAGGCGCATATGCCAGAGACACATTAGAACTTGACGCTGTTCAAAAGATAGTACGGCACAGACAAAAGGTTACAAAACATTACAGTCCAACAACATGACTGATTACGACTCGAGTCGTTGTGTCGTCCGAATACCGACTACAATCCCCGGTGCAGGCAAATCTGTCTTCGGGGTTTGCGACCATATGATACTCAAACCGGTCTGTTCAGTTACGCAGACTAGATAAAGTCTTTAAATTTTATATATCGAGTTATGAGACTATGTACTATCCAGGCAGCGGACAGGAAGGTGCAGATCAGCCTGCGCATGTGCGCAGGCTGATTTGCAAATTTGTTGTTCGCCAATGGCAAAAACAGGTTTCCAGATGACGTGGCTAATGTTCTAAATGGATTCCGTACACCCTTATTATAGCAACCGTCATCCATCAGGACAGTCATATAGCACATATCCCGATAATTTACAGACGATGCGTAGCAGATATAAGCATCATTGCAGCAATAAGAAATGAATGCTGAAATCAGGATCATATCAAAATACCAATCTGTTTTAACTGATGATACCAGAAACAAGATTATCTTATTGCCACAATATAGTGCTATCTTGCATTAGCACTCTATATGGCCCGGAAACATTCTTAGACCGTTCTTGGCGATGCTTCTTTGCTTTTGTTTGTCTTTGTATGTACTGTTTATATTTTAATACATGTACCGCGATCAGGCATTCTAGTAACCTAATAAAGGGGGGTCGAATAAATGCACGCTATTATCGGTACTTCTACTGACCAATTATACGTCTAGTGACCGTTTATAGACTGGACCTACTTTTCAGGTCACTTATTTACAAGTGTAAATAATAACATGCGACCTTTTAAACATGGGAAAACAACGAAACTGCAAGTTAAAATCTTTGCAATATTTGTTTGAACTGATTTTCAGAAACTGCAGCTAATTTCTTACCTTCTCGGCTTTTCCTGGTTTGAATGGCCCGTTTGAATAATTAAGCACTGCTACTGTGGTTGCGTCTCAACCTCGAAAATAATTTCTTAAGCTAAACTTAACTATTTATTTGCAGACTTTTCATACTTTAATAATAAAGTATAGTCCATTACGCAAACTCGCCTATACAAATACATTGCCACCTTTATCGCCGAAAAAATGAACATTTTACGACGAAAAATTGTGATATTTTTCTTATTTCTGCTCAAAATATAGATTGTAGGCACTCGTTAGAAGCGCCTCGATTTTCTTATTTCTGCTCAAAATATAGATTGTAGGCACTCGTTAGAACCGCATCATCGAGGCGGTTCTAACGAGTACCCACTATCTATATTTAAGAGCAGAAATAAGAACAATAAGGTATACCCCGGAAACCCAAGTTTTACTATATAAAAGTGGGGTGCAAGGGGGTCACAATTATATAAGCGTGTTTTCGTGTTTTCGTGATGGATGAGCCTTAGACAATTTTATAGGAGCGAGCTTTGGCGGTGAGCCTTAGATTATGTTATAGGGGCGAACTTTAGCGAGCCCCTATAAAATTGTCGCGGCAAACCGATTATATTTTATTATTAAAGACACTAACCATATATTTAGTAAATTAGATAGACGTTTGAACATTCTGTGGGAAGAATCTGTCGTTTTGGCTCTCCGTTAACGTGTCGATTCCTGATCATTGCCATCACTAATATTTTATCCTAAATTACTGCACTTATTGATTGACTGTGCTGGAGTTTTACGACACGTGGATCATTCTGTTGTTGCCCAGAACAAAGGAAAATAGAATTAGAACAGGCAGTAGTGGAGATAAAAGTGAAGGGCAGGGGAGAAAGACGATAACGCATGAACGTGTCAAAAATGGAAGAAATAATAACAACAACACCCCGACCCCCTTTCTTACTTCAAGCATAGCAGTTAAGTGAGGCCGTTTGAACGTTTCTCGAATTGAAGGCAAGAGCTTAATATATGTATGAGTATTATCACGTGGTATGGCGTAGCGAATACATGGCGTTTCGATCGGCTCCTATAAAATTTATTGGTTTTGGACTTTTCCTGGGACTCCTAGTGGTAATTGTAAACATTTTTCACTCTGGAAGTGTCATAGGATCAGTTACAATCGCGGAAAGTGGTAAAATTATGGCAAACACCGGTGTAAAAGGTTCTACTGTGGACTTTGATAAAAGTGGTGACGTGGATGCGATGGTTGGTGGTGGTGGTGGTGTATTCAAAACCGTGACAAGGCGCAAGAGACATAGGCGTTCAACAGGTGGGACCTTTCAAACTACACATAAGCAAGAAACTGTATGTAAAATAAGTAAGGACCAATTTAAGAAAATGTCTACTGATGACAAACTTGTGTCTCTGTTTGAAATTATGACACAGTTGGGGTCAACGAGTACACGTGTGGGCGAACTCGAGGAGGACGTTGAGACAATATTCGCTTACAATACGGTTACAGATAGGCGCCTAAAACTTCTAGAATATAAAAGCATTGACCAAGAAGCACGAAATAGGCGAAACAATCTTATATTCCGTGGTCACCCAGAGGTCCTCAATAACGACGACTGCGAGTCTATTATCCGCAGCTTTCTGCAACATGATCTGGATATTGACACCAGCCCTATCCGGATACAGCGGGCTCACCGGCTTGGGAACCTAAAATCAAGGGCCTGGGGGCGCGGTCGGGGTCAACGTGCTGCGCCACGCCCTATTATCGTGGCCTTTACCGAATACAAGGATGTTGAACATATTATGGCTAATGCTAAGAAACTTGCTGGCAAAGATTTTGGCATTAATAGGGATTACCCCGCTGAGATTGTTCAGGCTAGGTCACGTTTATGGGGCAATTACAAGGACGAAAAGGCTAAATGTGAACGGGACAAGGGCAGGAAAGTGGTTATTGGATTTCCGGCTAAGCTTGTTGTCAATGGTAGGGTCATCCGTGACGAATTCCCTGACTGGAAAACTGTCCTACGCGATACTCGTATACAGGCTATTCAGGGGAAATCCCAGCAGGCAGTGAAAGGGCAGAATAACACAGGAATAGGCACGGGTCGTGATATGGACAACGAAAATGTGAGTGGCAAGGGGTCAATGGGTGGTCATCGTCACGGTCAACGTCCGGATGACGATGGTAGTGTTAGCGAGGATGCATCAGGGATGGACACGGAGATCTCTGTTTCCACGGACAATGAAATCCAGCACCCGAGTATTGCAGCTCAGAGCCAGGGACTCGGGCAACTTCGAGATAGTGATCATACCGGTGATTCTGTAAACCCCACACTAGTAAAGAACCGGTGCTCGGTTCTTTCACAGGATACAGCTGACTCCGCCGATACCCCGGTGGTACACCAGGTGATGGATGAGTACAGCGAAGCAATGCAGAGACTCATGGACAAGGTCGTTGAACCCAATGCCAGCCAAATATCTGGGACTCTTGGTCAAAATACAGATAACAGTTTTTAGGGAGACGCGGGGAAAGTACCCAGTAGTGAGTCCCGTGTGAATTACCATAATAAAGAAAACACCCAATCGAATTTTGTTGAAACCAAAAGATTAGAACTTAAATTTGCAGTACTCAATGTATGTGGTCTCAAAACTAGAAGTCTTTATCCCGAATTCCAGGAATTAGTGTCAAACTTTAGCATGTTTTTTGTATGTGAAACAAAGCTCGATTCAACTGATATTATTTCGATAAATGGTTATACTTTTATTAACCAACCACGACGACAGAATTATATAAGAAAATCGGGTGGTATCGGAGCTTTTGTTAAAAACAGCATGAACAAATATATTGAAGTGATTGAAACTGACTCCGACTATATACTTTGGCTGAAATTAAGTAAAAATTGTCTAAATTCCCCCCAAGATATTATTTTTGGCATTTTGTATGTTCCTCCCAATCAATCGAAGTATTTCTCAGAAGACGATTTTGATCTTCTTCAGGCAGAAATTACACAAGTTTGTGAAAAATACGAATACATTTACCTCTGTGGTGACGTAAACGCCCAGACAGGCGAGCTACCCGACTTTACGACTGATGACGACTTCCTGAACCGCTTCTTCGATTTTGACGAAGAAGCAATTAACTTCTATGACCAACAATCTGCTCTAGAGCGTATGAATATTCAGATATCACGCAAATCACAAGATAAGAAAAAGAACAACACTGGATTTAAATTAATAGATATTTGTAAAAATAACAACCTTACTATTCTTAACGGTAGATGTGGGGATGATAAAAACATTGGACAAACGACTTTTCGAGACATATCAGTCATCGACTATGTTATCGCATCACTAGCGGGGCTTAAAATTTTATTTACGTTTAGCATTAAAGAACTAGACCGTTTATACTCAGACGGACATTCGCTTCTGACATTTTCGGTCACACTTAACACTAACAATTCTCGGCCTAATGAAAATATGCACACATCGCGGAGCCGCCCGAAATGGGTCCCAGAAAATGCGCAGCAGTTCTGCGAAAACATAGACACGCAAAAGGTCAGCGATTTATGCGCTGAACTGCAGCAAAAAGTAATAACAGGGGAAATAACCCAAATCTCAGTTGACTCGGCTGTAAGCCGTATTTCGACAATATTTAAAGACAGCTCCAAACAAACTTTCGGGGACTATGAACAAAAACTTTCTAACAATGGTCATCCTGCCAAAAACAAACCCTGGTTTGGTCCAACTTGTAGGACTGCCAGGCACCAATACCATACTGCACGTAAAAAGTACAATAAAAACAAAACTGACAGTAACAAACGTAATCTAAAGCAAGCATCTAGAAATTACAAAATCACAATGAATAAATATATACAGAAATTTAAGTTTGAAAATGGACACAAACTGCGTACTATGCAACACAAACGACCAAAAGATTTTTGGAAAGTTTTAAACTCACTTAAAACAAAAAAAGAATCAAACCAGCCATCACTCGATGAGTTTTATAACTATTTCAAAAATATCAATATGACCGACCATGAAGAGACTGATGAGTTCGACATACCCTTTACGGACCCCATTGAGAGTAATGCAACCCTTAACATGCCAATAACGGCCAAAGAAATTGAGATCTGCATTAAAACGTTAAAAAGTTCCAAGTCAGCTGGCCTCGATAAAATATTGAATGAATATATCAAATCCACTTGCAAAATTCTATTACCAGTTTATGTTCAGCTATTTAATATTGTTCTCGATACAGGCATTGTACCAACTATGTGGGTGGAGGGTATAATAATTCCTATTTATAAACACAAAGGAAGTCCAGAAAATCCCGAAAATTACAGACCTATCACGTTACTAAGTTGTTTCGGTAAACTATTCACTGCTGTATTAAATACCAGACTGAATAACTATTTAGAAGAATCTAAAATACTAAAAGAAAATCAGGCCGGTTTCCGCAAATCTTACTCCACACTAGATCACATTTTTACATTAAGTTGTCTGACTGAACTTTTTAAGTATCATAAGAAAAAACTCTTCTGTGCTTTTATCGATTTTCCAAGGCTTTTGATTCTGTTTGGATGGCTGGACTATGGCATAAACTACTTAGTTCCAAAGTTGATGGCAAAATTTTCAAAGTTATTCGTAATCTGTACTCAAATATAAAATCCTGTGTCACCCAAAACAATAAACTGTCACCTTTTTTCGGTAGCCTCTGTGGAGTTCGACAAGGAGAAAATCTATCCCCAATTTTATTTTCCCTTTTTCTTAACGATCTGGAAAATTACCTGGTAGATAGAAACAATACTGGGATAGTAATTGACGACCAAACTGATGACATGCTTTCCTTTCTTAAGATAATAATACTCTTATATGCTGATGATACAGTCATCCTCTCAGACAATGCAGTATCTTTCCAAAAATGTCTAGATGATTTCAATGAATATTGCCGAATATGGAAATTGAAAATTAATGTTGACAAATCAAAAGTACTTATTTTCGGATGCAGAAATTACAATGACTTATCGTTTAGTATAGGTGATCAAGACATTGAAATAGTTGACAAATACAAATACCTAGGATTGTATTTTACAAAAAATGGTAGTTTTTTAAATGCAAGAAAACACTTAGCTGAACAAGCCAAGAAAGCATTACACCTGTTGTATATGCGTACCAATAACCTAGACCTACCGGTTGATTTGCAATTAAAAGTATTTGACCACACAGTTCTGCCTATTATGCTCTATTCATGCGAAATATGGGGAATGGAAAATGTCCAAATACTCGAAAGGATTCACACCGAATTTTTACGCAGAATTACTAAAACTAAAAAGAGTACACCTCACTACATGTTATACGCCGAACTTGGACGACACCCAATAGAGATCACTATTAAATCAAGAATGATTGGATTTTGGCACCGCCTCGCCACTGGAAAAACCAGTAAAATCTCAAGCATCCTTTATAACATCTTATATAATATACCCGGTCACCAATTCAAATGGATATCCTATATAAAACAAATTTTTATAGAAACTGGTAAATTTAATATTTGGTTATCTCAGGATCCTTCACATTACAATAATCTTAATCAGTATTTTAAGCGGATATTAATAGATCAAAATCTTCAGAAATGGAATACCGCCCTAGAAAATTCATCAAAAGGCACAAATTATAAGTTATTCAAAGACACTGTTGAACTTGAGAGATACTTCCTCTTAGTACCCCCTAAGCAATATATAACACTGGCAAAATTTAGAACTTCGAACCACCGCTTTCCGATTGAAACGTATAGATGGACCGGCGTTCCGCTCGGAGAACGTAAGTGTAACCTCTGCGATAAAAATGACATTGCTGATGAACTACATTATTTGTTAATATGTCCGTATTTTTCTGCGCAAAGAAGTATTTACATTGACACATATTACTACAGACGACCTAACATTCTCAAATTCAAGGAACTATTATCATCTACATCGAGTGTAAAATTGAAACGATTATGCAAATTCATTGAAATCCTATTTAGGTACTTCAATAATAGACAGTTATAATATCCCTTCAGACACGTGGCGTGTGGGCGGTGTCACAACGCTGCGTAGGCGTCGTTTGCCCGATGGGATGTATCAAATTACTACTAATGTACATCACCTTATTGCTACATACTTACCACTACGACCGACAACATACAGACTGACAAACGCGATGTTGAGTAAATTTGAGAAAACAATCGACGAGGCGTAGCGTTGAGGCAGTGACATGTCGGCGCTGTTTCAACCATGCGACTCTGCAAACATTGGTTTGGGCGTGACGCGTGCTCCCTGTGGCGGTATTAAAACCGCCCCGGGGTGGACTGTGTTATGCCTTGATCAGGGCATTGGTAGCTCTCCTGTTTCAATTATTTTCCCACTTACCGTATAAAGTAATCCTAAGGCTAGTATAGCCTTCTGATGTATTATCACTTCGAATCCATATTCCTTTATGCAACACGCCCTTACAGAGGGATAACCGTAATTTTCACATAGTCTAAATGTTTCTGATTATCTGTTCAGAGAGCTAAATCATGAGTTTTTTCTTCAAGTAACTGTACGAGCCGTGCCTTGAGAAGGCCTGTCAATGTCACGTGCGACCAGCAAAGGAGCAAACCAGTCTTTGCGTCTGCCTGACCTGATCGGCGCCTTTGCTGCTCGATGAATGACGAGTAAAACTATTAAAGCTGTTGGCTGCGAAATGCCATGTTTGCAAATGGCCCTTGGCATTGTAAAAGTCCGATAGCACAAGAGGAAGGCATACTTTTCTTGTGAAGTGGCTCATCGTATTTATGTTTGTTCATGCGTAAAAGCTCGCTCTCATGTCAAGTACGAAGGACATTGTCAGCCATGCAGGAAAATCTGCTACAGAGATTGACTAGAACTAATCAAATTTAATGTCGACCACGCAAATCTGTTTGGCACACGAGTGGCCCGAGTCAGTGGTGGCTACTTCCCGGATGGCATAACTGGGATGATTTTGGACATTTCGGTGTTCTTTGGCGTGGGTGTGTTGCGCGTACTTGTTTGAGACGCCTCACCGAGGCGATTCAAATGGGTGCGCGCGGCATGCATGTGCGGGATGGATGCCTGGAGTGTCCTGAATTTTCCCTTTCTATCTATTATGAAATTACGGGTTTGGCGCAGCCATAGTAAACTAGCCATCAGTGTTCGAGCCATCGAAGTTCTACTGTATTACTGTATTACTGTGCATTTTTTTACAATACTTGTGTAAAAAGTAAGACTATGCAAATTAAATCAGCCGAACTGCTCTGGCATTGGGGAACGAGGAATTAATATAAATAAATAATAATAATAAAAATAAGAATAATAATAAAGTTCTGAGATCCTAGATCGCGCCCGGTCCTCCATGGTCGATTGGGGAAAGGAGGCGAATTCGGATCTCCGCCCGTGAGGACACATATACAGTAATATATGTCCTTTATTTTATGAATGTTTATATCTTTCAAACCTACAAACTTCATTCTGACTTCCCTCTCCCTTTCCCCGTCCCACTATACTTCATCATTCTGTTCTCTGTTTCTCTGGTATTCTTTCTTTTTCTCTATTTCTTTCTTCAATCCTATGCTATGCCATACACTAACGTTTATATATGTTTTCTGGATGTTATCTCATATGTCATACTCTGACCTGAGATGTAATAAAAGTTGTAGTAGTAGTAGTAGTTGTATGAGTTTCGGT
Source organism: Lucinisca nassula (assembly GCA_963580285.1). Taxonomy (NCBI): domain Eukaryota; kingdom Metazoa; phylum Mollusca; class Bivalvia; order Lucinida; family Lucinidae; genus Lucinisca; species Lucinisca nassula. The sequence goes on from OY757015.1 coordinate 155,734,070, forward strand.
GTTAAAACAGAAGTGAAGGCAATGCTCAGGTATCGATGCAATTAACCCACAGCTTCCATCAGAGACACCAAAAGGAGGAAAAGAAAATCAACAGTTAGACTCCGATGGGCCCGACCAGAGACAGAGCATCAGGCACCAACCAACATTACATAGATTTAGATTCTCTCAAATTCTCAGTAAGCCTTTACGCTGGAACCGTCATAGAATCTTAGGACTGAATCACCGGCGTGCAATTAAAGAGAGAAGCAAAGTTGACAACCGTGATTGGGTTAACTACCATGCATACAGTCTGTCGCATAAGATTCATGTTGTATCCAATATTTTTATATCGTATAATGATTTTACGAAATTGGGTGCTGAAGTCACTGCGGTTATATATTTTTCTGAATGTATATACGAAGTCACCATAAATTTCGGGTTCCGATAGACCTTGTTGCAGAACAGATTTAAGTCCAATATTGAATTTTGAAATTAAACCAGAATGACGTTTATAAAATTTTGAAAAAGGCTTTGCGATACTACCCGTACCGATAACCCTGATTAAGAAGTTAAGCAGTTAACAATTTATTACGAATGTTGAAGACAGTAACATGAACACACTCAATATCAAGATTACTGATTAATAATAGTATAAATACAAACCAAAGGGATATAATGCATGAAACGGAAACTTACTACAGAAGATTATACGACCAAAGAGAAACACAAGAGTCACGATTAGACTTTTTTAATAACGCCATAGATAAACTTGAGATGACAGATAAAGAATTTTGTGAAGGATAACTTACAGAAATAGAATGCGCAAAAGCTCTAAAAGACATGAAGAATAATAAAAGTCCGGGGTCAGATGGCCTAACAGTTGAATTTTACAAACTGTTCTGGAATAATTTAAAGCAGTACTTTATAAACTCAATCAATTACTCCTTTGAAATGGGATCATTAAATGAACTACAAAAACAGAGCATAATCACACTTCTACCGAAAGAGAATAAAAATATTACAAATCTCTATAACTGGAGACCTATAAGTTTATTGAATGTTGACTACAAAATAGCAACAAAAGCAATTGCTAATCGTATTAAGCATGTGCTAACCAAAATAATAGACGATTCACAAACCGGTTTTATCAAGGGAAGATATATTGGGGAAAATATAAGGCTTGTGTTGGAAATCATAGAAAACGTAAATGAAGAAAATAAACCAGGTCTTATCTTTTTCTCAGACTTTGAGAAAGCCTTTGATAGTATAAATCACTCTTACATAATAAAGTGTTTAAAACATTTTAATTTTGGTGAAACTTTTATACAATGGATAACTTTGTTTTATACAGATGCAAAAAGCTGCGTTTCAAACAACGGTTTCTTGTCTAGTTTCTTTCCCATTAAACGTGGCGTACGGCAGGGATGCCCCTTATCGCCGTATCTCTTTATCATGTGTATTGAACTTCTATGACATAAAGTGAGTACTTGTGGAGATATTAAAGGCATATACTACTTAAACCAGGAATTCAAGAGGTCGCTTTATGCAGATGACGCATCATTTATTCTAGATGGCTCGCTAAAATCATTTGAAACGCTTCTTGGTGTACTAGACGATTTTGCATTAATATCCGGTTTAAATCTTAATGCAAAAAAATGTCAAGTTCTGCGAATCGGAAGCATGGTAAAAAATGAAACTGTTTATTTAAAAAAGCGAAAATTTCAGTGGAGTTCATCCGAAGCAAGTTCACTTGGTATGACATTTAACAATAACAAAAACATCACTTTCCAAAGTAATTTAGAATCTAAAATAAAACTTTTTGAAGCATGTCTAAAACAGTGGCACCATCGTAAATTAACACTAATGGGGAAAATTACAGTAATCAAAAACTACACACTTCCAAAACTTATATATGTTTTAACCTCACTACCAAACCCATCAAAATCAACAATAAATTGAATCAAGAAACTAATGTATGAGTTTATATGGAACGGCAAGCAAGAAAAAAATCAAAAGGGATATTTTAACTAATGGCTATGAAAATGAGTGTTTAAAAATGATCAATCTGGAAATATTTATTAAATTTCTCAAAGTAACATGGATACAACGTATAATCGAATCAGACATAAATGGAATACTAAATAAATTATATCTAAAAAGATTGAATGCATTTGGCGGGAAACTATTATTCGAATGTAATTTTACTGAAAAGGACGTAGAGACATTTGCACAAAATAACAATTTTTTAAAAGATATCCTTCTTGCGTGGTGTTCCTGCAACAACAAAACTGCGATACTGAACTATAGAAATGAAATAATATGGAATAATACTCATATAAAAGCCGATGGAAAGACACTGGTATATCTTAATTGGTACCAGAATGGCATTAAACAACTTAAACATATATACGATGACTCGGCAAATAAAATTGATTCCTTTGATAGATTAAAGGATAACTACAATTTACCAGACCGTGACTATCTAAGATATTTTACACTTATATGCAGCATACCAAAAATATGGAAAACATCTATCAAAAACGAAAATATACATATCCCCGAAACACCTACAACAATAAGTCAAGTGATAATATCTAAGCAAACAAATAAATATGTTTACCACCTTTTAATGAAAAACATAGCAAAGATAGAAATAAAATCTGAAGTAAAGTGGACAAATCAATTTAGTGATAGTACTTTAAACTGGAAATGTATATATACACACATGTTAAAAACAACAAAAGACATAAAACTTCAAAACTTTCAATATAAGTTCTTGATGCGAATCATACCAACAAATAAATTTCTGATGAAATGTAACCTTGCCGTATCCACACTGTGTGAATTTTGCACAATGGAATTAGAAACACTTAACCATCTCTTTTGGGAATGTTTATTCGTTCAACAATTTTGGACAGAAGTATCAAAATTCTTAAAGGACCATAGTTTTGATAATACTCTTAACCAAAAGATTATAACCTTTGGTATTACTGTAAATTGTGCTGAGCCAAAAACTCAAGTACAAAATTATATCATACTGCTGGGAAAGTACTTTATATTTAAAAACAAATGTCAGCAAACTCCAATATTGTTCGTGCATTTTATACTGTACCTAAAGCAGAAACTAAACATTGAAAAACAAATCTATTTTATGAAAGATAAGATTACCCAGTTTAATAGGAAATGGAATACTATGATCGCTTTACTAGATTAATTCCTTGGATAAATTTGGCAGCATACTAAAGGCAGCAGAAAATCTTCTCTTCTTCTTCCTCTTCTTCTTCTTTTTTTTTTTTTTTTTTTTTTCTTCCATTGTTTTCTTTTTTGTATATTTTTTCCTCTCTTTTTTTTTTTTTTTTTTTTTCAAAAATGTTTTCGAAATTGTATTGTAAAAGCATGCCACTGAAAATCAGTAAAACAAAATTACGTTTCAAAATCCCAAATGCCTTGATTGATTCCTTTAGTTAAACGTTTAACTTGTACAAATTATAGATTTGTTACATTATTGTATAAAGTATGTATTGTATAAGGTATGTAAAGTTGTATATGCTTGTACGATGTAATTTCTGAAATAAAAGAATAAATAATAAAAAACATGAACACACTCTGACAAATCGAATTAATTGCGAAATGAAAACGCCATAGGATGGCGCACGAGGAATATCACAATCAAAGAAAGGGAAATTTGAAATCTCAAAATCAAAATAATCGCTTTTATCATAAATTTTGCAAGAGACAAACCCATCTACAATAGATGGATGTAAATCCAAAAAACGGGGCCTCGGTATCAGAAGAATTTGTTTTATTTAACTGAAGTTCTGGGGGGTAAATTTGACTTATCAAACCATCGAAATAGGTATAATCAATATTTAATAAATCATCCAAATATCTAGAAGTCGAGCTAAAAGCTTCAATGGTTTCAGATTGGTTTTCAGCAGAAAAGGACATCATGAAGTCTCTCTCATAACAAAACAAAAACAGATCAGCCACAAGGGGTGCGCAATTAGTAGCCATCGGAATACCTACAACTTTTCTAAATAACTTAGTACCAAATCTTATCATATCAAGCTATCAAGTCCGCGCAATGAACACCCCTGTACACCAAAATTTACGCAGGTAAAAATGGGGTTTTCCTTATTTTTTCGGTACTCTTTAGAACCGCCTCTGTGTTCGGTCTAGAAACAAGAAAAATACCACAACATTTCATCTGATAAATGTTACGAACGACGTTATTTTAGCGTCGCAATGAGTAGTTTTGTAGCTTACTGTTCAAAGTGCAGTTTCGTTCACGTAAAAATATATGCTAATTGGATTTGTATGTGATGTACGCTTGGCTTCATGTTTTTGTATACAATCATGTAGTTAAATCTTTGCAATAGACTTGGTGACATAATGGCATACGCAAAACGACAACACAGCATTAATAGCTACAGCATAATATTAGCTATAAGAACTTGGGACGGTCAGTTGAAACAAAGCAAAGAAGCGGGAGGTGGGGGGGGGGGGGCTTGCAAATTCGCAAACCTTGCCCTTGCGTAACTAAGACGATTATGAATCAGGCCAGCGTATTCAACAAAAATGAGATGCCAGAACAGACCACGGAGGTCTCAGCTCATATTATCTATCTAGAATGCGTTGCGAACCACAGGCAAAACAAACAATATATATTATCCTGGCCACGTATGTTTTGTACTGTTTTTATTTTGTTCTTATGTTCAATGTTGTATCTTCTGATCCAAAGTTGGGGACATATGACATATGTCTGGGAACAGAATCGCGTTTAACCCGGGACTTGAATGCATGAAAAATGTTGCAACTGTCATTTCTGATACGAACTGACTCGGTTAAACCGAGCTTGCTGTTTTCACCATTTTGATAAAATAAAACTACTAAAAAGCTTGGGATATATGCTACATTTCGGCAGGATCTCTTTTCAGAATGTTCGTTTTCTCAGATCAATCAGGATTTTATATTATTTGAGGATTTAACCAACAATGAAGTCCAAGATTAGACGCCACAAAAAGCGGTGTCTGATCAGCGTCTACTATGTTTTCTAAAAGTGTCAGCAGTTTTTTAGAACTTAAATGGCAAATGAACCTTCCAAAGCAAGTGGAATATTAAATACTTTGTCATTCATGATTTAATCACAGTGCGGTTGATCTTGTCCGGCAATGCGCTATAATTGCTGACATTTCTGTCGCTAAACAAATACAAAGCGGCCGAGACTGCTGATTCAGTCTGGTGCTGCTGCCATGTCTATGATTCTTAGTTTCAAAAGGTACTCCGTTGATGAATAACGTGAAACAATTGTCGTATAATACGATAGTACGTCGTTATTAACATTCACAGTTTTCAAAGGGTCCTTTTGTAACGTTTTTATCGTTTTGTTTCATATTTGAACTGACGTGACACTGCAATCACATACTCTTTAATTAAAAGATATGAAAATAATTTTCTGCTTGGTTAATGATAAAACGTTGTAAAGCCACGCTCTATCAGCTATTAAATATTTCCTTTCAAGAAGGGCGTCATGTATTTGCACACACTTTAATGAAATAAGTAAATATTGACACTATTCTGCAGAACAAAAACCACAAAGCCAATGACAATGTGCGTGCTCTGTGGTCATATTGGGTGTATTAGAATTGACAGAAACATCATTGACAGCAATCTTGATATTGACAAATCATCAATTATCTCAGAATAGAATGATTAAAATAAATGCATTTTTATATTAAAATAGCTTTTAAAATTGTTCAAGAAACCAATGGAAAATCCATATGGACCGCCAACCTGATTCTAGAGAGCTACACGACTTTTAGCTACAATCCAACATTTTTTTTCTGGAGAGTGTGGGAAGGAGGAACCAATAATTATGAATTCAGAATTTGAGCCAACGCATGACAAAATCTACAAGAAGGCTTGATCGACCAACGACGACTCAGTTCAGCCTGCGCATTCGCGCAGACTAATCAGTCTTTGCTGATCGCATGTACCTACTATTGGCTAATATCTATGTAAAGAGACATAGGCAAAAGGTCTTGTCATAGTCGAAGGGTACGCAGGTTGTTACTCCGTGGCGGACACAAAAAGACTGGACTTGGACCGGTCCACTTGAAATGTTATAGTGTCCGCTCTGCATCTACCGCAGATCAGCGACTTGCACGTGATGCCTTTCTAGCCAATGGAAAACCGTGTTTCTTTTATGATATGCAATAAAGCATTTTAAAAGCATACGAGCAGAGCAAAATAACATTCTCAGTTGATCTGACGCTGCCCAATTGGATTGTATTAAGATATGTATGCATATTACAAATGGTACATACTCAGCTGAATAAACCTTTATCATGCTGAACACGACAACCCCTAACTTTGCAAAGACTGTAGATCCAGATCAGATGGCATCTAAACAGTGTAGATCCTGATCAGATGGCTTCTGAAGCCATCTGATCAGGACCTACACTGTTTGTTAAGCAGTTTTTGATTTGAACGAAGACATTATATCACGTAATTTGATAAGTGGGCCCCGTCAAGCGATTTTGGTACTTATCGCCTATGCAAGCAGCGAAGGTTCAGGCGAGCATGCGCATCCGCGCAGTCTCGCCAGAACCTTCGCTGCTCGCTCATACAAGCAGTGAATCAAGAGGAACCTTCAGACAGAAAGCCATATCCCTTGTCCCTCTGAATGGCTGGGCATGCGCAGTTAAGATTTGTCAAGACGGAATGCTCGAAGACACAAATTCGCTTGGCGGGGCTCAAGTTATTTCACTCAGCAGGGTATGGGATAAGCATAAATAACGTTATATAACCTATGTTTCTTTTTGTCATTTCAGTGTATATATATATGATTGTTTCGCTGCCGCCGACGTAAACAGCCACTGAATAGTGTCATTATTATTCCCCACTAGTCGACTAGTCGATCATGGAGCAGTTACCAAAGCTTCAATCAATGTCTTCAGCTTGTCAATTCCTTGTCTTAATGCTGTGCTATATTTCTGAATCAGGTATGTAGAGCGTGGTAATTTGTTATTATAGTCTACTGATTTATAGTTGTCCGACGACTGTAGCTACATGAAACTCCAGATAGCCCAACACCATCGATACAGTGCATAGCCAGAACAGAAATATTAGAAACAATAATGGAAATCTATTGCAATCATAGCAACTAGTAAGGTTAGTATTTTGTGAAAATTGAAGGTTATTTTTCAATTCACCATAAAACCCTTGGTTGTGGGTATTCATTAGAACCGCCTCGCCGAGGCGGTTCTAATGATTTTGTTTGAGGTTGAACGTCCCCGTCAACACCGTAAAGGTAATTTAGAGACGTTGCTTCCAATTTTGCGGGTCTTTTACCCGACACTGAGATGAAATGACATCGCAAGCCCTGCCCCCAATGAAACCAATAGGGTTAATTAGCATGGACGGTCCGCCTCGCACCGCGGTTCCTGGACAGGTTTAGATCCTCTAAGCGGTTTACCAGTACTAGTGTGCGGGCTGAATTCAGCTCTGCGTGGAAGCATCATGCAACCCATATATTTCTTCAAGCCCCTTTGAGCGAGGGCTGACGGTTCTAATGGATACCCATATCATAGGTTACCCATAACACAAGTTTATACAGAAAAATAAGGAAAACATATCCTTCAGTTATCACAAAATACATATACCATTATCTGTTGCTATGGTTATATGGACATGTTTAATACGAACTGTGACACACTCTAGATGCAGATATGAGCATAGTTATCTATGTATAACTAACCATTGCGAAGTTCAGATATTATGATAACACGTCAATGTGGTGTAAAGCTTTCTTCATGGTTGCAAAACATTTTTCTTTTGAAATATTGTGATAAATGTCTTATTTCTGCTCCAAACATAGATTGTAGGTGCTCGTAAGAGCCGCATCCATAAAAAGAGGTTCTAACGAGTACCAACAGCCTATGTCTTCCAACTAAGATCGTTGGTAATCGTACAAACCACCTCATCATTATGTTATCAAGTCCGTGTAATGAACACTCCTCTAAACCCTTAAGACATTACGAAAACATGCCTACACAAATAAATTGTAATCTATGCCTCCAAATATACGAAAATTTTATGATGAAACATTGTGATGTTTTTCTTATTTATGATCAAAATATAGATATTGTGGGTACTCTTAGAACCGCCTCGATGAGGCGGTTCTAACGAGAACACACAATCTATATTGTATTGCAGAAATAAGACAAATAAGGTTTACCCCTTTAAACCCCAGTTTTACTATATAAAAGTGGGGTTCCAGGGGTTCAAAATTATATAGGCGAGTTTTCGTGATGAAACTGGGGTTTACAGGGATATACATTCTTTTTCATATTTTTCGCCCATAGGGGCTCAAGAAATATATGGGCTGCACGATGCTTCCACGCAGAGCTGAATCCGACCCGCACACTAGTACTGGTAAATCGCTTAGGGGATCTAAGCCTATCCAGGCACCGCGGTGCGAGGCGGACCGTCCATGCTAATAAACCCTATTGGTGTCATTGGGCGACAGGGCTTGAGATGTCGTTTCATCTCAATGTCGGGTAAAAGTCCCAAAAAATGGAAGCAACGTATCCAAAATGACCTTTACAGTGTTGATGGGGACGTCAAACAAACAAATCATATTTTTGCTCCAAGACATACGTTGTTGGTACTTGTTAGAAACGACACATTGCGGCGCTTCTAACGAGCACCCACAATCTATGTTTGCAGTATAAACGTCACAGATTGAAGATGTGAAAAATGCTCTATGTCGCACGGGTGTCGTGATGTTGTGGTGATTCTAAGGAGTACTCCACCAGTCTCTGTTTTGAGCAAGCATACGAAAATTATGTATACCTAGTAGACCCTGTCTTTCTCTATAGTCCCTCTCTTTGCCGAATATGCCTATATTGGACCTTGTTATGACCAATAAATTCGTTAGCTTTGATCGGATCATCCTGAAACTAATGTAGCAGTCGGATGAATTCGAAAACTGGTGAAGCTGCATTGTATATTATAGAGTTTTGTCTCCTTGGTTGCTAAAAGCAGAAACACCTTTTAATGTATTTTCCCATTTTAATACTTTCACTGGAATTTTCCTTGGCTGAGTCTCTGCAAAACTGTTCAAACCGTTACGGTCTGGTGAACAAGATGGTCACCAGAGCTAAAAATAGACGAAAACCTTTAAACTACCTCATATAATCGATATAATTTCACAAGAATGTTCCTTGGTTGACGCTGCCACAATCGCTCAAATCATTCAACTCCAATGCACAAGATGGTTGAAAATAGAAAACATAAACAAAACTAAAAAAAAACGTTTAAACGACTTCTGTTCCAAAACCATTGTCTGGACTTTTAGCTCACCACAGCACAATGTGCTCAAGGAGAGCTATTCGGACCGCCTGCCATCCGTCGTCTTTCCGTCAACAATTTCTTTAATTAACATCTCATCCTGAACCACTCAGTGGATCTTTACTGAGCTTGGAGGGCTCTTTCAAAGTTGATCAAAGATTTCATTCTATGCAGAACTCGGGTTGCCATGTCAACAAAAGTGGAAACTAGCAAACTCCTTTAAAAACCTTTTTTGCTGAAACCAGAAGGTCCAGGTCTTTGATATCTGGTTTATAGCCTCGTTTGGTGGTCCTCTACCAGAGATGTTCAATTTGAAGCTCTTGGGTCAAAAATGGCCCTGCTGCGATGGTCACTTGTTTTACATAGGCCCATACCGGGAAAACCTTTAAAGAAACCAAAAGACCAAGCCTTTTAATTTTATTTTTTTTTTTTTGGTTTTACGGCCCTTTCAAGATTATTTCACTCATATCGAGCCGATCGTTAATCAGAGGTGGGCGAAAACCGGAGTGCCCGGAGAAAAACCACCTGACCTTCCGTTGCAGAACTTGGCGTCTCACACGTTGCCCGAGCGAGGCTCGAACCTACGGCAGGCTTTTAATATGTTGTTTGTAGTTTCATATAGTGGACCTTTACCAAGATTTTTCCAGTCATAGTCAAACATTCATGGACCAAAATGTCCCCGTCCCCAGGGTCACTTGATTTACATAGGCGCATATAAGAAAAACTTTAAAAAAATCTTCTTGTCTGAAACCAAAAGGTCCAGGCCTTTGAAATTTGATTTGTAGTTTCAATAAGAGAACCTCTACCAAGATTGTTAAAAAGTGGGCCAGCTTGTTTTACATAGACTTACATAGAGCAGCCTTTAATAATCTTCTTGTCTTAAGCCAGAAGGCACATACAGTTGATATTTAGCGCATAACCTATTTAGTGAACCTCTATCAAGATTGTTCAAATGGTAACCCTGTGGTCGAAAATGGCCCGCCTCAGAGGCAGGGATAGTTCGAGCCACTAATGGTATTCCATAGCGCAGGTTAAGAGGTTGGATATGCCATACTCTTGTCACCAGATGGAAATAAATTCGATTTAGGAGTATGCAATAAATGTCTATAGTCATGAAGTATATTGAGAGACATGTTTCTTTGTAGACTGACTGTTATTGAAGAATGTTACAGGGACAATTAAGATGCCAATAATCATTACTATCAAACTACCTCGAAATATTGTTGTAAAGCAATAAAAACAATGAAACACGACTCCTGGTTATAATAACAATATTCTGTTTGAGCAACGAAGAACCGAATAATAGACATGTTTATTAAATTATACTTAGCTGCAATATTGAACAAAGGATTTATGCCATTTCTTGTTATCCAAAATCTACTGCGATCACAGAAAGACAAGACGTTTTCTGCAGAGATTTGGTAAACAAATGCGCACGTAGAATTTGGCTTGTTTAAGCATACCAAATGCTTAGGCGGTCAATATTTCACAATGAACAATCCCGTAATATACTGGCTTTATATAGACACAGCTAGGGTTCACAGGGGTACATGTATTCCGCGTCAACTCATACATTGTGAGTAGTCCTAAAATCGCTTCACTGATGAGTAGCCCTGCCTTTTTCGAAGGATAGTGGAAGTGCACTATTTTTACCGCTGTCCGACCAAACGAGCGTATGCATGTGCTCTGTGCCATATCTTCTAAACCTTATTAAAGGCGTTCATGACATAGGTGGGTGCATCATGTGGAGGCGATATGTTGTTAAAAGGGAAGACAACTCTTGCTGGTTTGTTTTAATTATCTTATTCCGAGTTTTGTAAGTGTGTATGGTGTATTTACTTTGTCATTGCAGCGTCTCCTACAGTTTCAGACTGATCCTTTTGAAACATTACAGTGATGGTCTGAAAGAATACATGTGCTGTTGTTTTCTTTTTTAGCTCACCTGGGCCTAAGGCTCCGGGGGGAGCTATTGTGATCGCTCACCGTCCCTCGTCGTCGTCGTCCCTTCGTCCATAATTCCTTTAAACAACATCTCATAAACCACTGAACAGTTTTGACCAGACTTGCCAGAAATGATCTTTGTGTGGTCCTCTGTCAAAGTTGTTCAAAGAATTTCATTCCATGCAGAACTCTGGCTGCCATGGCAACAAAAAGGAGAAAATAAGAAAAAAAAAACACTTTAAAAGCTTCTTGTCTGAAACCAGAAGGCCCTGGTCTTTGATATTTTTTGGTATGAAGCTTCATCTAGTAGACCTCTACTAAGATTGTTCAAATTATAGCCCTTGGGCCACAAATGCCCCCGCTCCGGGGCCCAGTTGTTTTACATAGGCTTATATAGGGAAATCTTTGAGAATCTTCTTATCTAAAACTAGGAGACCCAGGTCTTTTTATATATGGTGTGAAGCTTCATCTAGTGAACCTCTACCAAGATTGTTCAAATTATAGCTCTGGAGCCAAAAATGCCCCCGCGCCAGGGCCCACTGGCTTTACATAGGCGTATATAGGTTAAACCTTTAAAAATCTTCTTGTCTGAAACCAGAAGGCCCAGGTATTTGATATTTGGTATGATGTTTCATCCAGTAGACCACTATCAAGATTGTCCAAATTATAGCCCTTGGGCCAAAAATGCGCCCACTCCGGGGCCCACTGGTTTTACATAGGCTTATCGGAGTCTAACTGTTGGTTTTCTTTTGCTCCAGCATTTCAGTGGTTTCTTGCTGTCGAGTCCTCACCGTTGTCTCACCTCTGTGGTTCTTTGATTTTCTGTGTTCACGGAGATGGTGCACTGATGAGTTAGGAGGCCTTCATGCGGACTGAACAAATTATTTGTCTAAATCGCGACGGAAGTAAGGGCGAGGATTGTCCACTGACCGTTCCAAGGCGGTTCTTCTGTGGCGGTTTATTTATGGTGTTGTTTGTTACTTACCGTGTGTATCACTTGTGTCTTTTTATTTTGGATGGCCATATGGCCATTTTGTGGGAAAGTAACTGTCCTGATGGCCATCCTTTGTTTAGGTTTCCATTATGGTCTGGTCGCTTAATGTTTAAGTTTCTTTCCAGTTGGTGTCTTTGATGGGTGGTTAGTTAATTGTATCGATTCCTGATCTTTGTTTTACTTCTTGTATATAGGGCAAAACTTTTAAAAAAAATCTTGTCTGAAACTAGAAGGCCCAGGTCTTTGATATTTGGTATGAATCTTCTTGTTGTGGACCTCTACCAAGATTGTCCAACTTATAGCCCTGGGACCAAAAATGGTGCTGCCCCGGGTCTTACATAGGCTAATATAGGGAATACCTTTAAAAATATATTTGTCTGAAACCAAAAGGCCTAGATCTTTGATATTTGTTATGAAGCTTCATCTGGTGGACCTTTTCCAAGATTGTTCAAGTTATAGACTAGGGACAAGAAATGTCCCCGCCAGGGGACCTTCATGTGTTACATAGGCTTATATATGGAAAACCTTAAAGAATCATTTTTATCTGAACCCAGAAGGCCCAGGCCTTTGATATTTGATATTAAGCTTCATTTAGTGGACCTCTACCGAGATTGTTCAAATTATAAACCTGGGGCCGCCTTAAATTGCCCCGTCCCGGGACCCACATGTATATCTCAGCTCAGGTGAGCGATATTGGACCATCATGGTTCTCTTGTTTTCGAATCATTCGATTATCGTTTACATTTTTGTTTTTGCCTTTTAACGTAAACCAGTTTAGTTCTACTTCTGGACGAGTGTATAGGGAGTAAGTACATTCTACTTGCAGCTCCTCCTACACTTTCAGGTTGATCCTTTTGTATCTTTAGAGGTCTTTTTTGATAGTTTGAAGGTCTGCATGCATTTTTTTTTTTTTTCTTTTTTGCAGAATCCAGAAATTATCTCTACATTTTTGTTTTAGCTTTTTAACTTAGGCTATTTTAGCTCTACCTCTCCATGAGTGTGTAGGGTGTGGGTACATGGGCACTTTATTTTTGGAACTCTTACTACGGCTTCAGGCCGATCGCTCTGAAACTTTACACGTGTTTTATTGATGGTCTGAAGATATGCATGTTTTTTTTTGTTTTTTTTTTTTTTAGAATCCTATTTTTTTTACAACAATTGTTTTTGCATTTCAATTTAGACAATGTTTAGCTCTAGCTTTAGCAGGTGCTGTGAGCTGCGTAAAACCAATGAAAAGCTACGTCATGATGGCGTCTGGTTTCCGACAGCATATCCTAGAATATACTGTCGCAAGTTTTCGACGTTATCCAATCAAACGTCGCGTTATGTTGTGATTTCAACTGTATTTTTTGATGAACATTGAAGTATACAGTACCACTTGGAGAGGACTAAAATAGGCTGTGCCTACGTCCAATCCAATGGTACATATATGTACTCCTCTGTGTGTATGTATGTAACCGTGAAATTTCTAATTAATAAAAAAAGTCATCACGAAAACACGCCTATATAATTTTGACCCCCTTGGACCCCACTTTTATATACTAAAACTGGGGTTTACAGGGGTAAACCTTATTTCTGTTATTTCCGCTCTAAAATAGATCGTGGGTACTCATTAGAACCGTCTCGATGAGGCGGTTCTAACGAGTACCCAAAATGTATATATTTTGAACAGAAAAAAGAAAAATATCAGAATTCTTCATCTTGAAAGGTTACGATGTACAGTTGTATTTGTATAGGCTTGTTTTCATAATGTAAATTAGAATGATGGATTATATTGGGCCGCGACAAACAAACCGGGTCTTGGAGCATATTCGACCAGTGAAGACTAAAAACGGCTTAAGGGCGATTGGAACACCTGACAGATTTATCCGTCATTTATCAAAGGAAGATAACTTTCGGGACTTCCATTTCGTTTTTCTATAAGCTCTGTACCACTGAAAAAGGGGTCTACTCTAAAAGGAAGGAATTTTCACCTCAGGAGCAAATTCTTTCCTTCAAGTGTTGACCACTAATGACATGGGAGTCAGAAATTCTTTTGCAGGAGTTGCCTCCCTGTAACTGTTCCTATTCCCCTGAAGTTCACACTCAATGTGTTACGAGCCAGACGTAGCAGAACGATAAAGCAAACAAGCCTTTTGGAAAAAATTAACAAAATTTATTTACAAACTATTTTAACCTGTTGAAGTAAGAGAACTAAATATACTTAGCTCTGTTATGAAATAGCCTTGAATTAATTTATTTCTTTGATCCCACAGAGTTCACAATCCGAAATGAAACATAATATCCTTAAACAAGCCAAAACAAAAATCCAGAAATAACTTTTCATTAACACCCAAACACCAAAACTCTGACCCAAAGAAAAATTCAAGTTCTTTATGGACCTTAAGATTTCTCTAGATAGTTCCAGAGGGCTGTGGAATAAGATTAGGTAATTTTCTAAAAAAAAATGCAACCCCAAACTTTCTGGAAGATTCCAAAGTACTTTTCCTAGTTAATAAGTTGTTTGTCGGCCCCCGCCCATCGGGGCTTGAAGAAATAGATGGGCTGCATGATGTTTCCACGCATAGCTGAAACCGACCCACACACGAGTACTGGTAATTCGCTTAGAGGATCTAAGCCTGCCCAGGCAAAGCGGTTCGAGTCGGCCCGTCCATGCTTATAAACCCTATTGGTTTCATTGGGCGGCAGGGCTTGAGATGTCATTTCATCTCAAGATCGGGTAAAAGTCCCACAAAATTGGAAGCAACGCCTCCAAAATTACCTTAACAGTGTTGGCAGGGACGTTAAATCTCAAATCAAAACAAAACAAGTTGTTTACCAACTGAAATTAATCTGTGACTCATTTTTTCCAGAAGCTTCTTTATGAAGAATAAACAAGATATTAATAGATTTATTAGGTCACCCAGTGGGGTGAAAGTGGGAATCAGAAAAATAAATTCTTATACAAAACAAGTGAGCCAGCGCATGACAAAACCTACAATGAGATATGTGCGCCCAACGAAGACTCAGATCAGCCTGCGCATCCGCGCAGTCTGAACAGAGTCTTCGTTGTGCACTCTAAGGATAGCGAAGGGCCCAACAGTACTCCATGCAGCAAGAAAAGTCTCTGGTTAGACTACATGTATATGGATGTGCATGCTGATGTAAGTCTTCGCATGGCGCACATGTCTTATTGCAGGTTTTGTCATGCGCTGGCTCAAGTGATTATACAAACTTCTCAGTCTGTATGAACAAACGTTGAGTCAAGGGACTAGGTATCCATATAACGCACAATGGAAACTCTGATATGCAGGTTGATCTGTGTCTTCGCTCTGCGCACATTCCCCAAGATCCGTTTACGCTTTTCCGCTTTTGAGATACCAAAACAATGCATTCCGTGGGGATTAGGAAACCTTTACATCATGCACGTACATGTACAGAGAAACGTGCTAATATTTAGCTAACAGCATTGACCTAAATTTTGGTTAAAGATATAAATTTTGGATGTTCAGTGATGCCAATTTAACAAACACTCCTGAATAGTTGGGTGAGGCGAATGTGTCGTGCCACACGGGCGCCAAACTGATAGTGGTTTACAGTTGGGTAAGGCATATTGTCCTTTTAACAGGTACGGGTAAAAGGGGGAGGGGTTGTTCTTATTTCATCTGTGTTTAGCTCGTCTGCTTTTTTTCCGAAGAAAACCTTACGAGCTATTGTCGTCACTCCGGCGTCTGCGTTATCTTTGTCGTCGGCATCGGCGGCGGCGTTCCGATAAAACTTAACCTTTGAACTAACTTGAAAACTATTTGACCTAGCCAATGAAACTTCGTACACATACTCACCATCCCAATCCTCTCATTGCAATACTATTCATAGCATAGCTTTGAAATTTTACATGGTTGTTCCTTAGGACAAGACCTATTTCATTGATACCAACCTTGTTGACCTGTGATCTTGACCTTTTGAACTGTGACCTATTTTTCGAACAGTTAACAAAACACTTTAACCTTGGCCATATTTCCAAATGTATTTGGCCTACGTTCATGAAACATGAATACATACCCACCATCACGAGAGCTACATTCTTTTTAAGTTCCATAACTCTAGCATGCAAAAAATACTTGACCCCCATGACTAGTTCAATTCAAACGAGGGCATCAAAATGAAACGATAGTCAATATCGCAGGGTTTTTTTTTTTTTTTTTTTTTGATTTAAGGTTTAACGTCCCTGTCAGCACTGTATATGTCATTTTAGAGACGGTTGTTTCCAGTAATGTGGGACTTTTACCCTACACTGAGATGAAATGACATCTCAAGCCATGTCGCCCAGTGAAACCAATAGGGTTTATAAGCATGGAAAGGTCCGACTCGCACCACTTTGCCTGGGCAGGCTTAGATCCTCTAAGCGGTTTACCAGTACTCGTGTCTGGTCGGTTTCAGCTCTACGCGGAAGCATCATCTATTTCTGCAATCGCCGATGGGCGGAGGCCCTGGCCTATAGTGATGCTCTGAAGAACTCCTTATTCCCTAGAACTATTCCTCAATGGAATAATCTTCATTCCTTTGTGTTAGATGCCAAAACTGCAAATGATTGGGACACAGAGGTACGCATTTTAGTATACCCCTATAAACATATTTTAAATTATTTTAAAACCCATCCAGTGATTTTTAAGCTAAATTCTAGATTAAGCGTACCACCTAACTGATGTAATGGCCAAATGCGAACAACTCAGTATATGAAGATAGATAAATAAATATACCTCCATTCACCCCCGTCTCTTACTTTCATCTACTCTACTATATCTTCTGTATCTGTTTTTCTTTCTCTAGGAGACGACATAAATGACTCACAATGGTTTACGTGTTGTTAAACCCCAACCCAATTTATCAATCAATAGGGCTTATCCGGAAAATGTAAACTTTAAACTTTGTCCACCTAGCCCTCTGAAATTTCATACATTTTGTGAGCTCTATAAAACTAAGAAATCCTGAAAATTTGAAGTTGATATCTTTACAAAATCCGGAGTTACAGCCGCTCAAAAATATATCAAATATATAACAAAATGCATAGCTTGTACCTAGGTAGGTACATATGAGCGATTGTATCATACTTGATCGCAGTGGGTTCCCTATTTTAAAAATGCATAACTTTATTATTTCTAACCTAAATGTGTTGATATTTGGCAGACACATGCCTTAATAATATACCTATACAATGATGACGTTACATTTACAATTTTATTGTTGTTCAAGAAAATACTAACATTTTTCTCTCAAATGACCATATTTGGAAATATCCAAATTTAAGCCGCCATATCTCCAAAACCCATGTAGATATTTTATTCTAATTTTCAGGATTTTTTAAACGCGTTGATTACTTTTAAGAGATAACAGACTGAAAGCCAAATTTGTAGAGGTTACAAATTTTGCATTTTCCGGAGTAGGCCTATTTAAGATACACTCGTAATTGACAAAGCAAGATATCGAAAAGTCATTCATTCTGCCATGGAGAACTTAATCCACGGATGTGTTGTCACTATCGGTTTTCACATTTATAAGAAGGTCCACACAAAAGAGGCAAAATAACACATTACGAAACACACCTATACAAATACATTGTAAATTTTATCGCCGGAAAAAAGGAAATTTTAATATGAAAAAGTGTGATATTTTTCTTATTTCTGCTCAAAATATAAATTGTGGGTGCGCGCGTTAGAACCGCCTCATCGAGGCGGTTCTAACGAGTACCCACAATATATATTTTGGAGCAGAAATAAGAAAAATAAGGTATACCCCTGCAAACTCCAGTTTTACTATATTAAACTGGGGTTTAAGCGGGTGAATATTATATGGGCGTGTTTTCGTTATGCATCGGGCCATAAAGTTTGTATAGTTGTGTTTCGGGTGTTTTAATGAGTATTAACTAAAAAAAGAAACTTAGTATAATTAACAACCCGTTAATGCATGTACTTACTTTGAAGATTACTGTGAAGAAAAGCATAACATGGGGATGGTTGTTAGAATAGATTCTTGTATAGTCTTTCATAGTCGATTTCAAGAATCTCCTCTGGCTTGATATTTGAGACACATCACGAAAACACGCCTATATAATATTTGACTCCCTTGAATCCCACTTTTATATAGTAGAACTGGGGGTTACAGGGGTAAACTTTATTTTTCTTATTTCTGCTCTAAAATAAAGATTGTGGGTACTCGTTAGAACCACCTCGATGAGGCGGTTCTACCGAGTACCCACAATCGCGTCGAGGCGGTTCTAACGAGTACCTACAATCTATATTTTGAACGGAAATAAGAAAAATATCACAATTTTTCATCTTAAAATTTATGGGTTTTTGAGGTTGTAAAGTTTACAATGTATTTGTATAGGCGTGTTTTCGTAATGAGGCGTGTTCTTCGGGAAGACTTAAAACAGCTTATTACCCGTCCACTTAGTCAGAATGTATCCTTCTCTCTCTGGCTTAAGTATATGTATAGAAGTCGCAGATAAGACGTGCGTTTTTATGAGGCGGATCAGTTCAGATATTGTCAATGTATATCTAAATCGACGAGTCGGCGAGAAGATTCGTAGATTGTCTTTCGCATGGATTTTGCAAGCAGACCAAATGGTTGTATACACCATAGCTTTGTATTTGTTACACAACAAGTCACATTTTTGCCATTTTGTTCAAAGGAATATTCCAAAGGCAGGTGCAAACGATAGCTCGGCCCTGTCAGTCTTATCCGCGAGTACGAGTTGGAGACAAAGAGATGTGCGCCCACCAAAGAATCAGATCAGCATGCGCTGGCTGAACTGAGTCTTTGGTGGCCGACCCGAGTCTTTGCTTTAGGTTGATCCGAGTCTTTGGTGGGTGCACATCCGAAGACATACGGTCGCCGGACGTGGCCTATCTGTCTCCTGCTGAATAACGTTTTATTTATGTGAAGTATTGTGTTTCACCTCAGAAATTATTAGTTTTGCGCAAGAAACTTGTGATGGAAATTATTTCTTACTGATGAATTATTAGACAGTTTAATTTAGATAACTGAAACTGATATCCTGCCTCGCGCATATGACATTCAATAACAATATATCAAGTTAAAGAATAACCTTCAATTTGTTTTATTGCCTCATATTGAAATAGCGTTCTAATCACTTTTGGTATATGTATGATTTTTTCTTGGCCGATTTCTTTCAAAGATATGTTTTTGTTGTTTTTGTTGTTGTTGCTGTTTTCCTTGGGCGAGATAGTTACTGATAAGGTCTAATGGGTATTATTACGAAGACACGCCTATACAAATGCATTGTAACCTTTATTCCCGAAAATATGAAAATTTTCAGATGAGAAAATGTAATAATTTTCGTATTTCTGCTCAAAATATAGATTATGGGTATTTGTTAGAACCGACTCGTTGAGGCGGTTCTAACGAGTACCCATAATGTATATTTTAGAGCAGAAAAAAGAAAAATAAAGTTTACCCCTGCAAACCCAAGTTTTACTATATAAAACTGGAGTTTGAGGGGGCCAGAATTATATAGGCGTGTTTTGATGATGGAGCACTGACTCCTAATCATTAAGTCTCTTACCGATGTGCTCGGGCCATATGTGAGACGCCATGTTCTGCAACGGAAGGCCATGTGCTTTTTTCTTCGGGTACCCCGGTTTTCGTCACTGATTAACGACTGGCTCGAAATTAATTAAACCTTTACCACTCAGGGATTTTTTGAATTTCGCTGATTTTCACAGTGTTGCACCTGACAGCAACTTCAACTAGCCATTGTTTCATAATGGATGGGCTGTTTTACACCAAACTCGGTATGAATGGTCATTGGGCAGTAGCCTTTCAAATGCAACCTTTCTTGACTTGATCATTGTTGTTATGGTAAAGAGGGGGCATCTCAAAGTTGGCAGAATGTGTGTTTCACATGATTTTTTTTAACACGTTTTAATCTTCACACAGCTGTCAAGGCAACAATTAAAGTGTTTGGTACTGGCCATTTTCACTGTTTGCAGCATGTTTTCCCAGCATCAATTTTCAGGCATTTTTGACCCCAGACACCCTCAGATATAAATTTTAGCGGCCGGTTGGGCCACACACCCAAAATTTTTCGGGATGTGAGGGGGGCAACGCCCCCCCCCCCCCACCTTTCAATCCCCCAGAATATTTTAGTGGGGTGGCGCGCGAAAAAACAGGTCACTTTTTTGCCCAAGAAATCCTAAAGCAAACATAACTATCCAGGGGTAGAAATGCAGATTTTAGGTGCTTCTGGTGCTTAAAAAGGGGGGGGGGGTGGGGTGCAGACATGTAAAAACACGTATCTGAGTGGTAAAGGGTTAAATGAAATCTGGGAACATACATACTGAATTTTAGTCTAAAATGCATCAATTATATCTAAAATATTGTTTCTTGCAATAAAATGATGAAAAAACATTGTTTTGGTCAGTTGAGATTTTCTTCATTAAATAATCTTGAAAGGGCAGTAAGATTAAAATAAAAATTATAAATTTATACTAATAAATATACTATTCAAAGACGGCATAATTCATAGTGGTAATCTATCAATCATTATGTTGGGATTGGTCAGCCGTTATAATATTTTGAAATAGAATTATCATAAGGCCTAAAAATAGCCGTCTTTCCGCTAACCCGACCGACCCTGCTGCAGCCCCCCACCCCCAACCCCCACTCCCCACCCCGCCCGACTCTACTATTTTTAGCAATAAAAGAACAAAATAAAATTAAGACAGCGACCCTTTAATTTTCAATTTCCGACCCTACCCAGTGTCGTCTTTGCATTGTTCCCACAGTAGTTTCGCGTTTTTAGTACATTGTAGTAGTTTTGGGCTTTCAGTACCTTCCAAAATACAGAGCTGACATTTTTGAGCATCTAAAATGAATCATGAAAAACAGTGCAAGTCTTAACATGACAATTGTAGATGTATTAACAAAAAACATATACCAAACTAAAAACACATAAAAATACAGGCCCCACTTTTATGGGGTGCCGTTTTACTATTTAATCCGTATTTATAGATTTCCATAAATCGAATTATGGATATCCATAATTCCTCTGATTTATGAATATCCATAATTCGATTTATGGATATCCATTATTCCTCTGATTTATGGATATCGATAATTCGAATTATGGATATCCATAATTCGATTCATGGATATCCATAATTCAGATCGATTTATGGATATCCATAATTCGAATTATGGATATCCATAAATCACCGTTAAAGCTTTTGGTTTAATGATTGCTCCCTAAAGCCTAGGTCACATAGCCCGACCGATGTTCGGCATCGGTGGAGCTCGGTAGATTTTTGGGGTGTCGCCGAGTTCCCCTCATCGGAGGCATAGCTCGGTGACGTGAACGGGCTCCGTCCGGAAATCTACAGGCGACCGACACAACACCGGTCGATGACCGTACGGAGTTTGTCTTAACAGGGGAGATTTTATCGGCCTATGTGGTAGCAACTACCGGTCGGTGGTCGATCGGACATCGGGGGATATACGGCCGGTACCCGAGCAGGTTACAGGACACCGTGCGATCACC
Organism: Lucinisca nassula; assembly: GCA_963580285.1. NCBI lineage: Eukaryota > Metazoa > Mollusca > Bivalvia > Lucinida > Lucinidae > Lucinisca > Lucinisca nassula. The sequence continues at coordinate 155,755,876 of OY757015.1, forward strand.
GTACGGGTTTTAAACGGTCTTTGAACACTGCCCGGCCGATGTTCGGCAGTTGTAACTCGGCCTTGGAGGGGGGCGGGGGCGATTGTCAACTATTACATCACTGTATATATATCCAATCTGCCTGGCATGGTGAGTTCATCACTATGGCTGCACCGAGAAGACTTCGATTGGCGTTGTTAGAACACGAGCTAGGTCAAAAAGTCTGTCAAAAGAGGGATTACACACTGAAATCCTGATGTTGATCGTGTGAGATGTTGCTTGTGTAAACACAACTAGCTGAATGTTGTACACGGACTGGAGCGAGCGGTTTATATGCAAGCAGCGATATCCGGCCGAGTTCCGGCCGATGTCCAGCCGAGCTTCGGCCACTGTCCCTTACATCGGTCACCCACCGGTACTATATTTTCCAAGGCTCGGTCTGACATCGGTCGGACCTTGGCCGAAACCCGGTCGGTGTCCGTTCACAAAAGCTTGTCCTCTGGTGGCCTCAGATGCACGGGACACCGACCGATACTCAGCCGTACCCCGGCCGATGCGTATTCCGATGTGGTAAGGATGGGGCTGCGATGTGGGAGCTCGGTGAGAGCCCGTCGAATTTTAACTCCGAAGTTAAATTTCGCCGAGCTTCCCACCGATGCGGTTTTAAGCCAAAAACGCCGGCCGGTGACCACGGGATTCCGGCCGGTGTTTGGCGAAAGTTGCATCGCTCGCTCATCGAAACCTCATCGGCCGGGCTATGTGACTTAGGCATTAGACACGTGAATTTTCAATGTCAAAAATCTTCAAGGTCTCCACGAGGGCCAGTTAAAGGGACCTCTCTGCCGTGCAGCCTTTTCAGCCGTAAGGCTTCCAAAGCAACGGACACCATACGCTGAACCCCCGCCACGTGTGCAGTTAAATATCGGAACCAACCGTAAGATCTGGAAATTCCGGCCAGCGCATCCTGTCCCTCTGGAATCACCTCTATGAGGACTGCGCACCTATGGACACTGAAAGTCGGACGTTAGATTATAATTATCTAAACAGGCAATCCGTGCATGCTTTCTGGAGAAAATGCACATGGTCGTTATGCAGTAAAATTCCTATATTCAGACCACCTTTGAACAGTTCCGAAGGTGGTCCCTGACCAGAGTACATTGTGTGCAGAAATCACGAAGAAAGAATCACTGCACCCTTCTAAATAAACTTTTTAAAGCAGAATTAGTCTTAATATCAGGTGGTCTTAATAGCAGAAATTCACTATATATAGCATTAACATATATCCATATAATACTCTACTTGAGATGTATGGAGTAACAGGCAAATTCAGATATACCTCCTAGCCCCCGCCTATTGGGGCTTGGAGAAATAGATTTGGCTGCATTATCTGAGAGTACTGGTAAACCGCTTAGAATGTCTAAGCCTGTCCAAACAAAGTCGTGTGAGTCAACGAGTGACAGGGATTGAGATGTTTGTTTGTTTGGATTTGAGTTTTACGGCCTAGTCAACACTAATTTAGGTCATTTTTGGGCCGGTCAGTTTACCTATACACACTTTTTCTGGGCAGGCTTATACGTAAGCAGTGAACCAGTACAGTGCACATACTTTCGCCAGACACTGACAACTGCCCTTCTTGAATCAGCGAAAGGGAGAGAATGACAGTAGAAAATATTTCATGACCAATCTCCAGGAAAGAATCATTTTTTCAGTTCGATTTATGGATATCCATAATTCTATTTATGCATATCCATAATTCGAATTATGGATATCCATAAATAATTATGGATATCCATAATATCCATAAATAATTATGGATATCCATAAATAATAATGGATATCCATAATTCGAATTATGGATATCCATAATTCGATTTATGGATATCCATAAATAATTATGGATATCCATAAATACGGATTAAATAGTAAAACGGCGCCCCATAGACTTTTGTTTTCTTTTTTTTTTTCGGGAGAAAAAAAAATGAAACAATAAATAAAGATTCTTCTACCTACTGAGCAGAATATTTTCAACATGTTTGTAGAAACACCGCTATTTTTACGTCTAATACTGTATTTATCAAAACATTAATTTGTGTACGGTGATAGTTTGTGTTTTTTTATTTATTTATTTAAGTACTAATGAGTACACACAGCAAACCTTTTTACCGATCAAATCAAGAAAACCTCAATAAATTCCAAATATGTGGATGAAACAATTCTCTTGGGACCCAAGAACGGGTTCGAATTAGTCAGGGTTGATGAGCTATCCGTGTTCAAATTGTCGAAGTTTCACATTAGAAAGAATGTTTTACTATGCAGCTGTGAACAGGGGTTCACATTCACTTTATGGGAAAGTACGGAGCCCGGGAAGTGACATTTAACTCTTTTATTTATTGCGTTTTATCGAATTATTAATTCGTTATATCGAATTATTATTGCGTTATATCGAATTATTATTGCGTTATATCGAATTATTATTGCGTTTAATCGAATTATTAATTCGTTATATCGAATTTTTATTACGTTTTATCGAATTATTAATTCGTTATATCGAATAATTATTGCGTTTTATCGAATTATTAATTCGTTATATCGAATTATCATTGCGTTATAACGAATTATTATTGCGTTTTATCGAATTATTATCGCATTTTATCGAATTTTTATTGCGTTATATCGAATTATTATTGCGTTTTATCGAATTATTAATTCGTTATGTCGAATTATTATTGCGTTTTATCGAATTATTATTGCGTTATATCGAAATATTATTGCGTTTTATCGAATTATTAATTCGTTATATCGAATTATTAATTTCTGGGCAAGACTAGCTAGTTTTGGCCGATTAGGCCTCATCAGTGACCCTCTGTTAATTTCAAAGTTCCACAATAGAACCAATAATGTTAAAGGACTGGAAAATAAATCTACACTATGGGATGAAGAGCAGGGAGACTTTTACGGTGACCAAATAGTCCTTTAACACCAGCTGTAGTGACGTTAAATATGTTCTATAAAAGGTTTATCCTTTGGAAGCAAGAAATACACCAAAGAACTGAAAACTGTCGAGTGTACAAGTTTCCTGGGCCAGAGCTACTCAACTTAAGCCATAAGAAGTCTCCGAAAACAAATTAAATTCTTATAACAACTTAAAACCTACCCCTTTCATGCTTTGCATATGAATGGTATTTTTGGGTGCTTTCGGAAAAGCTTGAACCAGACCGTCATGACCTCGGTCGATGGAACCCAGAGTGCCACCCTATAGTAATAATGCATTTTTGGTCGGAAATATAGCCTAGTTTATCAACTTTATTTTATCGATTTTTTGCAATATCTAAATGCAAAACTGACTTTTAAATATGTGTGTTTGATAATGAAAGTCGATTTAGAAAATATCGACTTTCAGTTCCTTCATTAACATGTCGACTTGTGCTAAGTCATCATATTACACTACTTGCGATTATATCGATTATGTCGCCTTTAATGCGAAAGGTTTTTTTTTTTCATTCCTGGTCAAGCTTTCAAGAACCAAATTAACGATAATATTTTTAAGATGACCTTAATCAGGGTTATCGGTACCATAAACTACGCAAAGCCTTTTCAAAATTTTATAGACGCCATTCTGATTTAATTTCAAAATTCAATATTGGACTTAAATCTCTTCTGCAACAAGGTCTATCGGAACCCGAATTTTATGGTGACTTAGTATATAAATTCAGAAAAATATATAACCGCAATGACTTTAGCACCCAATTTCGGAAAATCATTCTTCGATATAAAAGATTGGGTACAACATGGATATTATACGACAGACTGCATGCATGGTAGTTAACCCAATCACGGTTGGCAACTTTGCTTCCCTCTTTAATTGCACGCCGGTGGGTCAGACCTCAGATTCTATGACGGCTCCAACGTAAAGGCTTTTTATACCCCACCACACGATAGTGGTGGGGTATTATGATATACCCTCCGGTGTCCGTCCGTCCGTCCGTCCGTCCGTCCGTATGTCCGTACACACAAATGGATAGATAGGTGGCTATGAACTTGGACAGAATCAATGTAAGTCAATGAGAGAAAGTGCGATTTATTCCGTTAGACACATAAAAGGTCTGTTATGTGGTTAAAATTAGCCACCTAAGTATCAATCTTGCTCAAAATAGCCACATAAGTATCCATTTGTGAGAACTTCCGTCCGTCCGTCCGTCCGTCCGTCCGTCCGCACCATTTCCGATCGATAACTTGAGTAATCTTTAACGAATTTTTTTTCAAATTTTGCATACATGTATATATCGGGAATGAGTGGTATGGGATTGTTAATGGGCAAAATCCGTTAACATTTGACAGAGTTATGGCCCTTTTTAGTTCAAAATAAGGGGTTTTGGGGCGTTTCCGATCAATAACTTGAATATTTTTCCACGGATTTTCTTCAAATTTTGTATACACATTGGCATTGGGTATGAGTGGTTTGGGATTGTAAATGGGCAAAATACATTAACATTTAACGGAATTATGGTCGTTAAAAATTCCGATTAAATGGTTTTTGGGGACTTATTCCTTTACTATATGGAATATTTGGATGAAACTGCACTGATGTATAAACGACCATAATAAGCAGGTTTTGTGTTGTGAATACACAAAATGCGTTAACATTTAACGAAAAATTGGTCGTTAACAATTCCCATTAAATAGTTTCTGCGCATTTATTCCTTTAATTTATGAAATATATTGAGTATCACTGCCAGTGTAGTGGTTAGAGTGCTGGACTACAAATCCTATTGTTGACTATGAATCTGAGGGGCGTGAGTTCAAATCTCCGGGGAGGAATGGAAATTTTTTTTTTTTCTTTTTCGTTTTTTCTTTTTTTTTTTTTCGTTTTTTCTTTTTTTTTTTTTTTGTGTGTGTTCTTTTTTCTTTTTCTTTCTTTTTCATTTTGGCAATGAATTTATTTATTTATTTATTTTTTTTTTAATTTTCCTCATTTTTGGTTTTTCATTCCTTTTTTTTCCTTTTTTTTTTTTTTTCACCCTTTTCTTCTTTTTGTTATACCCCATCACACGATAGTGCTGGGATATTACAATATACCCTCCGGTGTCTGTCCGTCAGTCCGTCCCCACCATTTCTGGATTAATTTGTGCTATGAATCTGAGGGGCGTGAGTTCAAACCCCCGTGGTGGAATGGAATTTTCTTCTCTTTTTTTTTTTTCCTTTTTTTCTCGTTTTTTCTTTTCTTTTTTTTCCGTTTATTTTTCTTTTCTTTCTTTTTGCAATGAATTTTTTTTTTTCGTTTTTTTTTTCTCATTTTTTGTTTTTCATTTCTTTTTTTTACCTTTTTTTTTTTTTCCTTTTCTTCTTTTTGTTATACCCCATTACACGGTAGTGCTGGGATATTATAATATACCCTCCGGTGTCTGTCCGTCCGTCCGTCTGTCCGTCCGTCCATCCCCACCATTTCCGACCGATAACTTGATTAATTTTTCACATTTTTTTTTCAAATTGTGCCTACATGTTTATATCGGGAATGACTTTTTTTTTCTTTTCTTCTTTTTGTTATACCCCATCACACGATAGTGCTGGGGTATTATAATATACCCTCCGGTGTCTGTCTGTTTGTCCGTCCATCCACACCATTTCCGACCGATAACTTGATTAATTTCTCACAATTTTTTTTTGGAGTTTGCGATCAATAACTTAAGAATCTTTTCATGGATTTTCTTCAAATTTTAAAACACTAAAGGACACATATTATTGCCAAGGACAGTCACTCTGCTTTTCTGGTTATTGTATTATCTGCCCTTTTGATATACATGTATGTAGTTCCTTTACTATATTGAATGCCTTAGTGAAGTTTTACAGATAACTATAACACATAAAAGTACCACTATTATGGGCAAGGCTATAACCATATTATCTTGCAGTGGTGGGGTATCATGCAGTGTTAGCGTGCTTTTATTGAAAATTAGATAGATAATGTTGGTTGGTGCCTGATGCTCTGTCTCTGGTCGGGCTCATCGGAGTCTAACTGTTGGTTTTCTTTTGCTCCAGCATTTCAGTGGTTTCTGGCTGTCGAGTCCTCACCGTTGTCTCACCTCTGTGGTTCTTTGATTTTTGTGTTTATGGAGATGTTGCACTGATGAGTTAGGAGGCCTTCATGCGGACTGAACAAATTATTTGTCTAAATCGCGACGGAAGTAAGGGCGAGGATTGTGGCCACGTAAAATCGATTTAAGCCCCCCAGTGGAAATCTTCCACTGACCGTTCCAATGCGGCTCTTCTGTGGCGATTTATTTATGTTGTTGTTTGTTACTTGCTGTGTGTATCACTTGTGTCCTTTGGTTTTGGATGGCCATATGGCCATTTTGTGGGAAAGTAACTGTCCTTATGGCCTTCCTTTGTTTAGGTTTCCATTATGGTCTGGTCGCTTAATGTTTGTATTTCTTTCCCTTTGGTGTCTTTTATGGGTGGAGTAAGTTAATTGTATCAATTCCTGATCTTTGTTTTACTTCTACTTTGTTCAAGTCGATTAATACATGTATATTAATTCAAAGATTGCAACTTTGATTTTAATTCGCGTGAGTGTAAGCCGATTTACGGTGATACAACAGAGAATGTAGACAAGAACATGTCGGAAATATACCGGAAAATTGAACCAAATTGCTCTATCCATTACGTTAACACACTTATGCAAAATTTGGCCCCATTTACGGGCCTCAAAATGGCATTTTTCGAATAAATAATTCGATAAAACGCAATAATAATTCGATATAACGAATTACTAATTCGATAAAACGTTATAATAATTCGATATAACGCAATAAATAATTCGATAAAACGCAATAATAATTCGATATAACGAATTAATAATTCGATATAACGCAATAATCATTCGATAAAACGCAATAATAATTCGATATAACGAATTAATAATTCGATATACCGCAATAATAATTCGATAAAACGCAATAATAATTCGATATAACGAATTAATAATTCGATAAAACGCAATAATAATTCGATATAACGAATTAATAATTCGATAAAACGCAATAATAATTCGATATAACGCAATAATAATTCGATAAAACGAAATAATAATTCGATATAACGAATTAATAATTCGATAAAACGCAATAATAATTCGATATAACGCAATAATAATTTGATAAAACGAAATAATAATTCGATATAACGAATTAATAATTCGATAAAACGCAATAAATAAAAGCCTTAAATGTCACTTCCCGGGCTCCGTAGTGTTGATTTTGTCTGTTGTTAGTTTTACGAACATGTGGCCAAGCGGGCATTGATTGCTCACCTGAGTCCCCGGCATTAAAAGAGGACAAATTATACGAAATTGTTCGACCGAGCTATATGGTTATCTTTGGATAAACAAACTGCTATAGAACGCTCATAAAAATGTGATAGTATGATTAGATAGAGTCTTCGCAGGTTACACAATGTTTCTGTGGGCTGCTTCGGCCCTCGCCCATCGAGCCTTGAAGAAATGGGCTGCATGAGGCTTCCACGCAGAGCTGACATCCGACCGCACACGAGTACTGGTAAACCGTTTATAGGAGCTTAAGCCTAGCCAGATAAAGCGGTGCGAGTCAGACCGTCCGTGCTTATAAACCCTATTGGTTTCATTGGGCGACTGGGCTTGAGATGTCATTTCATCTCAATGTCTGGTAAAAGCCCCACAAAATTGGAAGCAACGTCTCCAAACAGTGTTGACGGGGACGTTAAACCTTAAATCAAACAAACAACCACCTGCTATAGAAAGCTCATAAAAACAATGTGACAGTATGATTAGAGTCTTCGCAGGTCACACAATGTTTTTGTGGGCTGCTTAATGACCAAGCCTATTTGTCAAATATGGTTTCTTTATTGTAGTGAACTGTGTTTGTCCTGATGAGGGAGACCACTGGAGTGGGTGGTGGAGCTATGGTGGAGTTTCAGGTAACCTCTACTACTCTCTGGGCAAATTCAGCAAACGACAAATTGGTGATATGTCATCACGAGAACACACCTATTTAGTTTTGACCCCCTTGAACCCCATTTTTATACAGTAAAATTTAGGTTTACAGGGGTAAACCTTATTTTTCTTATTTCTGCTCAAAATATAAATCGAGGGCACGCGTTAGACCCGCCTCCACGAGGCGGTTCTAACGAGTACCCACAATCTACATTTTGAGCTTAAATAAGGAAAATATCAGATTTTTTCATCTTAAAAGTCTCATTTTTCCGGCAGTAAAACTTACAGTATAATTGTATAGGCGTGTTTTTGTTATGTTCTTATTTTGCCTGGGCAACAGATTTTAACATTTCATGCAATTATCTCCAATGAAGGAGACAGTTTGCTTTAAATGTCAAAATCTGTTTTCTTGGAAAAATATTTTAAAACATCTTCTGAAATTCTACCCAGAGTGTTAAGCGGCAGATAGCATCCCTCACAAGCATTGCACGCACCATAATGCGTCTACGATACGCAAACACATCCGTATGTGATTCTTTCAAAGCTAGTAAATTTATTTTTCCCCTTATTTCGTAAGAACAATAAATTGTGAGTGCCCGTCAGAATCACCTTATATTTGATACGGTTCAACGAGTACCTGCAATCTATGTTTCTGAGTAGAAATAAGAGAGTAACGTATACGATTGTTAACCTCAGGTGTCTCTATAAAGTAGACTTTTACTTAAGAAATGAAATTTATTTTTCTGCAGTTCATGGAAGTATGAACGCAGTGGGTCGCGTGCAAAGTAAATGAACCCCGAAGGGGTTATGTAAACTTTGCTAGCGACCCACGGTCGTTCATACTTTCATGAAAAGCAGAAAAATTAAGTTTATTTTTTATATTTACATTATTTGCCCCTAATCACAAAGCGAAAACATGCTAGTAGGGCAAACTTTTAAAGCTGAAAAACATTTACACGCTGTTTTTCTACAAACAGCGGAGCAGCGTTGACGTCATCAACGCCCGTAGAGAACAATGGTTTAGAATGACGTCATTTAACGTCACTTAAAATCATGTGATTCGATGCGTTCATGGAAATATGAACGCAATTGTTTTCTATAGGTTTACATTAGACTTTACACTGGAAATGTAAATATTAGGACTTGTGAGCACGAAATATGTGGTGAAATACATTATTAACCCATACATGACAATGGAATCTACCACGTAATAAGTTTGGAGTGGTCCATGTCCAATTATAGAGGTTCCAGGTTTGTCTTAATAGCAGTTTGTTTTGCAAAAATGTACTTTCAGCGAATAGTGCAGTCCCAGATCAGACGCCGCAAATTTTGCGGCGTCTGATCTGAGTCTGCACTGTTTGCCAATGTCCCAAAAAGGGTGGCTAGGCATATATGGATTAAAAAGAAGAGGAATAACACTTTTCTCCTCCTAAAACTTGAGGACATGATCTTTGAGCTGACATTCGATTTTTTTTTTGTATGTGTTTTTTTCTCTCTCTCTCTGTTTTCGATGACTTAATCTTCGAGGGCTCATTTGAGGAAGCGTGATATTACAATAGTGTCTGTTACATGCGCTGTTTGTTTAGTGTGATCTTTGTGGCTATATTTCTCGGCGATTTGGTTTTTCTATTTTGTTCTGCACACGCCCATTCTGCATAATGGTGATGTCTTTAACGTAATACATCGACTCAAATGGATACTGTGAACTAAGTGCCAAATATGTGGCTCTGGGACGTAGCTTGTCTTCTGTTCCGTATTGTTGGGTTTAGAATGGCCTGCCTCGTTTGTCTTTGCTCTGTAGCCAGAGATCCAATGCAATTTCCTTAGTTGTTGTCTTTATTGACAACCTGGCAATCATTCATATTTCGCGTTAGAAAATTTGATAGAAAAAGACGGTTCCAAATGAACGTTTTAATCATTGTTCTGCTCAAATTAACCCATATATGACAATGGAATCTTCCATCATATAAATTTGGAGTTGTCCATTTTCAATTATAGGGGTGTCAGATTTGTTTTGTTTAATGTAAGTTGTACAAAAATGTATGTTCTTTGAGCAAACAGTGTAGACCCAGATCAGACGCCGCGTTATGCGGCGTCTGATCTGGGTCTACATTGTTTGCCAACGTCCCAAAAAAGGGCCACTAGGCATATATGGGTTAAGGCCAGCATAGACCGTAACACTAATCAATCACGCAAAGGCGTCATCAGGACTACTCGATCGGTGAAAAAGAGACACACAGTTTTAGTTAAAACATGACTGATTTTGGAACTGCTTATTATGTAACTGTGCGAGCTGATTACATATATATATGATCTGACACAAGTTGTCATTTCATGTGAAATTTATGAAACGAGCCTTCTGCGAGTTTCATAAATTTCATATGAAATGACCACGAGTGTAAGATTTTGTTTATCATATGGCCACTTTAAATTGGATTTCATCGCCTTTAAATTTGACAAAATTTCCACAAAAATGCATGGTTGACATGAACGTCGTCATGACGTTACTTAATCCCGCAAACGTGTTATTACACGTGTGGTCATACGATTTTTATTCCACGACGTTATCCACTGCTTGTCATCGTCATATGATAAATATGTACTCGTATATTGTGGCTTGATATTGCCAATGGTCTTAACAGCAGTGTATTCATATTTCTTATTAGACATTTTAATGCAAAAGATATATTTTAAACCGGACATTTTAATTACGCATATAAAATGCAAGACATGCGAGGCGATTCAAATGAGTGTACAAAACGTACCGTTTTCAATATAAGAAACTTCGACTGATATTATGCCTACATATTCCATCACACAATAAACCCCGAAATACATGAGCAAAAGTGGGATTTACAGGGGTTTATGTTGTTTTTTCTTTTTTATGTTCCAAGACCGAGGCGGTTCTAACGAGCACCCACAACCTATGTTTGGCGTTACGATAAAAATATCTTCGTCAAAAAAGAACGGTTTTGGAGACTGAAAAGAATGCTCTGTGCCACTCGGATGGCACTTTAAACATACCATTTTCAAGAAAAGAAAAAATCAGCCCATCACGAAAACATGAATTCTAACCCCCTTGAACCCCACTTTTATATAGTAAAACTGGAGTTTACAGGGATAAACCTTATTTTTCTTATTTCTGCTCCAAAGTATAGATTGTGTGTACTCGTTAGAACCGCCTCGATGAGGCGGTTCTAACGAGTACCCACAATCGATATTTTTATCAGAAATAAAAAACAACATGACAGTGTTTCATCTTAAAATTGTCGTTTTTTCGGCGGTAAAATTTACAATGTATTTGTAAAGGCGTGTTTTCGTAAAGCGATACTATCCCTACTTATTTTGTACATTCTCAAGAAAACATGTCTATATAAGTTTGACCCCTTGAACCCCGCTTTTATATAGTAAAACTGGGCTTACAGGTGTAAACTTATTTTTTCTTATTTCTGCTCCAAAATATAGAAATAAAAAAAAACATGACAGTGTTTCATTTTTAAAATTGACGTTTTTTTTCGGCGGTAAAATTTACAATGTATTTGTATAGGCGTGTTTTCTTAATGCGATATTGTCCATACTTATTGTGCATCACGTGAACAAGTCCGCGAAATGAACACCCAAATAACCCCAGTTTATATAGAGAAAACTAGGCTTTAATGGGGTATAGATTATTTTTCTTATTTCTGCTCCAAAATATAGATTGTAGGTACTCGTTAGATTTGTGTTCTATTTGAGGTTCAACGTCCCCGTCAACACTGTAAAGGTCATTTTGGAAACGTTGCTTCCGATTTTGTGGGACTTTTACCCGACATTGAGATGAAATGACATCTCAAGCCCTGTCGCCCAATGAAACCAATAGGGTTTATAAGCATGGACGGTCCGACTAGTACCGCTTTGCCTGGGCAGGCTTAGATCCTGTAAGCGGTTTACCAGTACTCGTGTGCGGTCGGATTGCAGCTCTGCTTGGAAGCATCATGCAGCCCATCTATGTCTTCAAGCCCCGATGGGCGGGGCCGCGGTACCTCGATGAGGCGGTTCTGACGGGTACCCATAATCGATATTTTGAGCAGAAATAACAAAAATATCACAATATTTCACCTTAGAATGTTCGGGTTTTTTTGGCGGTAGAGTATACAATGTACATGTATTAAATTAAATTATGTATAGGCGTATTTTCTCCCTACTTATTTTGTACATCATCACAAAAACATGCCTATATAATTTTGACCCCCCCCCCCCTGAACCCCACTTAAATATAGTAAAACTGCGGTTTTCAGGGGTAACCCTTATTTTTCTAATTTCTGCTCTAAAATATAGATTGTGGGTACTCGTTAGGATCGCCGCGAAGAGGCGGTTCTAACGAGTACCCACATTCGATATTTTGAGCAGAAATAAGAAAAATATGACACTGTTTCATCTTAAAATTTTCGTGTGTTTTTTTCGGCGGTAAAATTTACAATGTATCTGTATAGGCGTGTTCTCGTAATGCGATATTATCCCTACTTATTTTGTATATTGAACGGTGTCTCTAAGTCTGCCCGGGCAAAGCGGTGCAAGTCGGACCGCCCATGTTTATAAACCCTATTGGTTTCATTGGGCGACAGGGATTGAGATGTCATTTCATTATAACGTCGAGTAAAAGTCCCACAGAATTGGAAGCAACGTCTCCAAAATGACCTATACAGTGTTGACGGGGACGTTAAACCTCAAATCAAACATACAAATATGGAACGATGGGAAGACTTTCCATAGGTGTCTAAGAAAGAGTTCGAACAATTCATGGTGAAAAAAAAAACATCAGTATTTGAGGCATTAAAGACACATTTTTCGATTACATAACATCCTAATGACCGTTTATTAAAGAATCCAGTATTGAGATAAAATACACTTGGGGTATTCAGGCTGTCATACAGGTAGGGGACCAAGAGAGGGTAATAAATGACATCTATTCATTTACACCTAAGTCCTTATTTTGATTTGCATGGAAGAAACAACAGCACTTTTTTCCGATTTTATATTTAGTAGCCATTATTTATAATCATTACAGAAAGTGCAAATTCAAATATATTGGTAATTTTTTCCACCAAAAATGATTTTTTCAGATAAAATCCTGATAACTTTATTATTTCTGCTCTAAACATATATTCTGGGTACTCAGTAGAACCACCTCGGCGAAGCGGTTCAGACGAGTACCCACAATTTGTTTTTGAGTCATAGGTTGTGGGTACTCGTTTGAACCGCCTCAATGAGGCGGCTCTAACGAGCACCCACAACCTATGTTTGCATTATAAATTAGAAAAATAAATTTAATTGTGTTTGTTACTTTAGTTTTAAACTTGAAAAGGTGAAAAATAAAATCCTTTTTTTTTTCTTTTATGATATGATTGTGTGTAAAACAAAGAACATTTTATAGTTCCATCTTGACTGAAACTATAAAATGCTAATGTTTTAGACATTATATGATTTGTGTATCACATACTTTCAAATAACATAAATAAATAAATAAAGGTAAATTGATTGATTAAATTTTGAGGTTAATCAATTCATTCACCTTGTTTGTTTACTTCTTTGCACTTTTGAGTAAAAGAAACAATGGATATCAGTGTTTTTCTTTACTTTATTTTAAAATAAAAAAGAAGGTATTTAAACAATATGTTGTTGGAAACAATCTCAGTAAATTATACTATTACTTAAGTACCCTTATTGAGCCCCCTATTAAACAAGAAATCTGCTCATAATCACCTCATAATCACTTAGATAAGATAAGCCTTTGATGTGCACTATGGTCGGAAGGAAGTGTTAATTGGAGATCATTAGGCAGGCCACCCCTTTTATATAAGGAAAAAATGTGTCTTTAAAGTTACACTGCGGTAATGAAATGCTTTCAGGCAAAGAAACCATAGAGGATCTTACATGGGAGTTAATGTATTAATATTTACATTTCCAGTGTAAAGTCTAATGTAAACCTATAGAAAACATTTGCGTTCATACTTCCTTGAACGCATCGAATCACATGATTATCAGTGACGTTAAGTGACGTCATTCTAAACCATTGTTCTCTACGGGCGTTGATGACGTCAACGCTGCTCCGCTCTTTGTAGAAAAACAGCGTGTAAATGTTTTTCAGCTTTAAAAGTTTGCCCTACAAGCATTTTTTCGCCCAGTGATGAGGGGCATATAATGTAAATATAAAAAATAAACTTAATTTTTCTGCTTTTCATGAAAAGTCGCCGAGATATTTTATCTCTTTTCCTCAAGCTGATTAATAACATCAATAAATCATGAGCATAAATGCAAGATTCCATTTCTCACATGACATTTGAAACGCATTTTTTGCACGACTTTGTTACAAATATTCCGCCATGAGTAGACGCGATGCGTTAATGACGTCGTACATGTAAGGTTACGGGGCGAATCTAACTAACTTGCATATTTAATCCACTAGTGTGGATTACCGAATTTAATACATGGCGTTATTACATTCTCAGACACAACACCATATGATAAAACCATTTCTGGACACCAGACGAATGACAAGTTACATGTATGTGTAGATACACACAATAAGGGTAAAACATTACTGTGTGACGCAATCATTCACCACTGTCAGAAACTGCCAGTGCATTATTGTTTATTGGCGGTCCGCAGCAAACCACATGGAGAAAGTTTCAACTCTGGAACTTGCGGTATTCCAGCCCTAATTCTCAACGCAATTATTCACCACTTACAGAAACTGCCAGTGCATTATTGTTTATTGGCGGTCCGCAGCAAACCACATGGAGAAAGTTTCAACTCTGGAACTCGCGGTATTCCAGCCCTAATTCTCAACGCAATCATTCACCACTGTCAGAAACTGCCAGTGCATTATTGTTTATTGGCGGTCCGCAGCAAACCACATGGAGAAAGTTTCAACTCTGGAACTTGCGGTATTCCAGCCCTAATTCTCAATTCTAATAACGAATCAGAATCGCAGTTGACCCGCATGGTGACCAACTAGCTCAACTGTGAATACACCAGCAGACATAAGATAAAACATTAGACATGTATTTGTTTGTTTGAGGTTTAACGTCCCCGTCAACAATGTATAGGTTATTTTAGAGACGTAGCTTCCAATTTCGTGGGACTTTTACCCGACTTTGAGATGAAATAACTTCTCAAGCCCTGTCGCCCAGTGAAACCAATAGGGTTTATAAGCATGGACGAACCGACTCGCATCGCTTTGTCTGGGCAGGCTTAGATCCTCTTAGAGGTTTACCTGTACTCGTGTGCGGGTCGGTTTCAGCTATGCATGGAAGCATCATGCAGCCCATTTATTTCTTCAAGCCCCGATCGGCGGGGGCCGGAGACATGATGTACGTCGTTGTAGAAGAAACTGCATTACGAAAACACGCCTAAACAAACACACTGTAAAATTTACCACCGTAGAAAAGAAAAACTGAAGAAGAAAAATTGTAATGTTTTTTCTTATTTCTGCTCAAAATATACATTGTGGGTACACGTAAGAACCGCCTCATCGAGGCGGATCTAACGAATACCCAAAATCTATATTTTAAAGAAGAAATAAGAAAAATAAGTTTTACCTATGTGAACTCCAGTTTTACTATATAAAAATGGGGTTCAATGGGGCCAAAACTATACAGGCGAGTTTGCGTGATGACACTGAAGAATTCTTACAGGCTTGAATAGATGTAAGTATGACTGATCACAGGACACAATCTACATCCACCGCACTACATGAACATGTATTCACATTAAAATAGTGAATTTTCTATTAATATATATGTAAAAATAAAGTGGCACCAGGTAACATGGTAAAAAGTACTGTATAAAACAGTTAAATGGAAGAGCTTATAAATTATAAATGATTATTTTTCTGTGCAGGTCCCGACTACTGGGGTGACCACAGACAGGCATGGTCCATATGTAAATCAGGACGGAATCAATCGCCGATAAACATCTTACCAGAGACATTGTTATATGACCCTCACCTCAAGAATTTGCATATAGAATACACGAAGGTCAGCCTAATATCTCATATTTGTTTTATTGATATTGTTTAGTGACTCTTGTCTTACGATTTTATATAATTGCTAAGTACACGAATGTCAGATTGATAATTTATACCTTTGCATGATATAACCTAAACTCACATATTCTCAACACATTTAGGTACAAAGTCTTTCAATAAATCAAATTCCTCTGATACCGAAGCGCCGGTTTTGGGTGTACATGTATCTATTTCAGATGGGTTTATTTTATGCAAACATTGAACTTGATTTTGAGATTGTACCTTTATGGATGGTGATGTTCCTCGTGTGGCTTCCTACAGTGTTTATATATCGCAATTAATTCGGTTCGCCAGTGTGTCTAGCTATGTAACTAACTTCAACACTCGCAATAAATTCTCAACTGCTTAACTTCTTAAAAAGGGTTATCGGTATCATAAACTTCGCAAAGCATTATGCAACTTTTTAAGACGTCCTTTTCGATCTATTTTCAAAATTAAATGTTGGACTTATATCTCCTCGACAACAAAAAATACAGTAACATTAATTTTATGATGACGTAGTACAAAAAATCAACAAAATATTTGCTTGCAACGATTTTTTAACAGTACCTAATTTCGTATTATATTTCTTCGGTATAAAAAGATTGTGTACAATACAAATGTTATGCGACAGACTGCATGCATGGTAGTTAACCAAGTCACATTAATTCTAATTTACAGTTAAGTTGCGGAACTATGTATTTTAAACCTTAAGGCGCCCATGTTTTTATTCTTTGAAAATTGTTGTCTACATAAAAGTTTGGCTAGGGATGAGTTAAGGGTCGCCGAACATAAGCAAGTATTATCAGAAGTTACGCGCATGTTTTAAATAAAAATAGAAGTGAAGGCATTGATCAGGAATCGATACAATAAACCCACAACTCCCACCAGAGACACCAAAGGGAAAGAAACACAAACATGAAATAATTAGACTCTAATGGAAACATCAATAGCGCAAAGCCAAAAGGACAGTTACTTTCCCAATAAATGGCCAATTGAATATCCAAAACAAAAATTATAAGCAATACACACACTCAAAGACACAATATGACAAAAATTAACTGCGACAGAGAGAAACGGCCTTGGAACGGTCAGTGGTACGAAATCCACTTGGGGCGGGGTGGGGGCTTAAATCGAATTTATGCGGCCTTAACCAGTTTTTAAATTGTAAAGCAGCATTACCCATCCGCGTGAACAGAATGAGAAGTGTATAGTTAATGTTTTCTTTGTCAACAAATGACCGGCAAAGACTGGCATATTACAAACGGAAAGTATAATGAGTAACTATTTTCAATTTCCTCTGACAGGTTGATGGAATACTGAAAAATACTAAGAAGGATATAACTTTTATCATCAATAACTCCAGCGGAAATTATATCAACTTTACGTCAGGACCACTCTCCTACTCGTACAGGCTTAGCCATATCAAATTTCACTTTAGCTACAGGGACAGCCCTGGGTCCGAGCACCGAATTGATGGAAAAGCATTTCGGGGTGAGGTTTGTATTTATGTCCGTATTCACAAATTATTATAGTAGTATTTCAAGATATTTTCATTAGTCGCACTTTGGTCCATCTACTAGGTATAATATAGGTAGAAATATAAAACTAAAGTTTTGCCATTTCTACAGTAAAATTCCACTTTGTAGACCAGCAGAAAACAGACTAATTAGGGGATAACTCTATTCAAAATTGTCATTTGGGGAGGTAAATCGGAGGTTTTACGGTCGGAAATTTCGTTTTACGGCGACGCGTAAGCGGAGCCGTAAAACGTAATTTGCGACCGTAAAACCGACGATTTACCTCCCCAAATAACAATTTTCAATACAGTTATCCCCATTCTAATGCACTTTTTCGGTTGTTAAGCTAAAATTTGTACAATTTTGCACAAGGCGGCAAGCGCAGTGAGCTGCGTAAAAATCAAATGCCAGCCAATGAAAAGCGACGTTACGTGGTGACGTCGGATTTCCGACAGTATATCGTGGAATATACTGTCGCAAATTTTTGACGTTATCCAATCAGACGTCGCGTTACATACGTAAGTGCATTAGAATTATTCTTTTAGAACCTGTTTCAGATGCTCTATTTCTCCTTCTTTGTGTTTTCAATATTCAGCGTCCTCTACTTCGAGAACGCCTTTGCATCACGAAAACACGCCTATATAATTTTGACCCCCTTGAACCCCACTTTTATATAGTAAAACTGGGGTTTCCAGGGGTATACCTTATTTTTCTTATTTCTGCTCTAAAATATAGGTTGTGGGTACTCGTTAGAACCGCCTCGATGAGGCGGTTCTAACGAGTGCCCACAATCTATACTTGGAGCAGAAATAAGAAAAATATCACAATTTTTCATCAATTTTTTTTTATTTTTTCAGCGATAAAGGTGGCAATGTATTTGTATAGGCGTGTTTGCGTAATGAGACTGGTTAAAAGTGGTCATAAATACGACTGTTACGATAACGTGGCTACTCGCTAGAATCCCAATTTTCTCGATATAAAGTGGGACTTAGGAAAAGACGGTTGTTCATTTCACAGACGTTTTAACCTGATGCCTAAAAACCATTCTGAATGTTGAGTGCATTGTTGAATTTTATTGCACTGATTAAGCATGTGTGACAACGTTTATTTCTTGAGAGGTTGCTCCGTACTGAACACAGAACAAACGGTTTTTACTTCAAAGACACACACATTGTGCTGCGCACTCTAGAACTAGAAAACATTGTTCAGACAGATGGTTTGTTCTATATACTAGTATATTTGGCGAGTGTTTCTGTTCAAGATAAAGTGCTAGTTACGTGTACTGTCATTCTGTTTTTAGAGCAGTAATTTTTAGAATTAGGTATTTTAAATTTGCTTTTTTTTTCTCTTAATAACATAGAGTGGATTTACACGGGGTTTCCTTCCTTGAACTTGTTAACGTTATGAGATTTATTGTTTGAAATATTGTAATGTGTAACTACGACCATTATTATATCTGTTGCTTTAATTGTATTTAATTATTTTGCAGCTCCATTTAATAGCGTACAACGCTGACATATATGCAAATTATACAGTAGCATCAAGTAGCCCAAGGGGATTAGCAGTTATTGCAGTCTTTTTATCTGTAAGTTCAAAGATTCCATCGTCAGATGTTGTTAAATACTTGAACATCTAAACTGTCACGTGGATTCTGAAATCGTTGTACGGGTATAAAAGCCCGTTCCAGAAATGCGTTGTAGTACCATCTAATAGCATGTCGACATATTTCAAAAACTAAAAACTTAATCATGTGCAAAATCTCAAAAGGTATTAGACTGTTCAAAATCCATTCATATTACACAAGGCTAAGAAACGAGTTGTCCAGAAAAATAATTTATCGTGTCCAGAAAATATTCGACATTATTTTTTGCTTTTGGTTTTTTTTATGTTGTCGCATGTAAATTTTATATGTTTTATATGAAGGACAAGTGGAAGCAGTCAAAACAAGGTTTTACTAGCGTTAAGGCATTGTGAACCTCCTGATATTAGCCTATCATTCTAATGATTTCAGAGAAGACTTCTATGACGGCTCCAACGTAAAGGCTTATTGAAAATTAAAGAGATAATGTTGGTTGGTGCCTGATGCTCTGTCTCTGGTCGGGCTCATCGGAGTCTAACTGTTGGTTTTCTTTTGCTCCAGCATTTCAGTGGTTTCTTGCTGTCGAGTCCTCACCGTTGTCTCACCTCTGTGGTTCTTTGATTTCTGTGTTCACGGAGATGTTGCACTGATGAGTTAGGAGGCCTTCATGCGGACTGAACTAATTATTTGTCTAAATCGCGACGGAAGTAAGGGCGAGGATTGTGGCCACGTATAATCGATTTAAGCCCCCCAGTGGAAATCTTCCACTGACCGTTCCAAGGCGGCTCTTCTGTGGCGATTTATTTATGTTGTTGTTTGTTACTTACTGTGTGTATCACTTGTGTCTTTTAATTTTGGATGGCCGTATGGCCATTTTGTGGGAAAGTAACTGTCCATATGGCCTTCCTTTGTTTAGGTTTCCATTATGGTCTGGTCGCTTAATGTTTGTATTTCTTTCCCTTTGGTGTCTTTTATGGATGGAGTAAGTTCATTGTATCAATTCCTGATCTTTGTTTTACTTCTACTTTGATGTAATGTCAGAAATGCATTTTTCACTTCTAAAGAGCATAAGAATTATACACTTTGGTCATGTCAGAAAGTGTGTGATGCCCTCACCTTTCTACTTGACAATATTTATATTAGATTTGGTACTAAGTTATTTAGACAAATTGTGGGTATTCCGATGGGTACTAATTGCGCACCTCTTGTGGCTGATCTGTTCTTGTATTGTTATGAAAGAGACTTCATTTTGTCGCTTTCCATTGATAACCAATCTGAAATTATTGAAGCTTTTAGCTCTACTTCTAGATATTTAGATGATTTATTAAATATTGATAATACCTATTTTGATGGTTTGATCAGTCAGATTTACCCCCTAGAACTTCAGTTAAATAAAGCAAATTCTTCTGATACCGAGGCCCCGTTTTTGGATTTACATCTATCTATTGTAGATGGACTTGTTTTGTGCAAGGTTTGTGATAAACGCGATGACTTTGATTTTGAGATTGTAAATTTTCCTTTTTTGGATGGTGATGTTCCTCGTGCGCCATCCTATGGCGTTTATATTTCGCAATTGGTTCGATTTGCTGGGGTGTGTGGTCGTGTGGCTGGCTTCGGCACTCGTGGTGGGTTGTTGACGACTAGGCTCCTTGGTCGGGGTTATCGGTACCATAAACTACGCAAAGCCTTTTCAAAATTTTATAGACGCCATTCTGATTTAATTTCAAAATTCAATATTGGACTTAAATCTCTTCTGCAACAAGGTCTATCGGAACCCAAAGGGGGTCTTTCAAGGTATAGAAAATTTGCATTGGTTTCTGCCCACGCTTGGATTTTGATGAAATTATGCACAATAATTGCCTTGGGTATAACCATTGTAATTACGATGCATTCACTTTTAAATCTTATTTCCGTAGTAAATTTATTGCATATTTTATGAAGTCTCTATCACAACAGAGAGTACTCTCATATAAACTTGTCTACAGTATTCAGAGTTTCATATATCTAATGCTGCTATGTTTTATGAATTAAAGCCATAATTGGTGAGTTAGTTGATACTATGAATGACCTCATATGTCTAGTAATAGTGGCTGGGCATTCAGTTTTCTTTGATGGTGTCCCTATTTCAGCTCCTATTTTTGTATTCATTAAAATTTTATATGCATTTTTACCATGTTCCAATTTTTGTCAAGACACCATTTCAGCATAAAAACTACCCACATATCTTAGGAACATGTTGATGAATTTTGATGGAAATTGAGGACCGGTAACATTGTGTGTTAACAGACTGAATACTGATAGTTCTGATTCAGCAAAATGTAAAATTATATGATTATCATGTTTTGATCATGCTGTTTAATAATACTTTACTATTGCTTTCAATTTGGATGGCTTTAGTGTAGTATGGTTTACGTAAGTAGTTCATAGCATAATAATAAGTATTATTTCAAAACATCCATTTCGGTAAATTTGCCCCCTATGGAACAAACTATTTTGTCTACAGAACTATACCGCAAAGGTTTTGATGACAAACGTCATCAAATTCACCCATGTAATCGTGTGCACAGTTCTCTTTCTGTCTTTCTTGTCTAATTTCGTAATGGTGCTAAGGTGATGTTTAGATTTAACATTCAAATCAACAACATACCAGTCACTTTAGATGTTGCTTCAGATTTTGTGAGATTTGTTATCCGACTCGAGATAAATGACTCTCAAGTCAAACTGTTGTTTGTTTTATTTAACCCTAACTGTCCATTTAAAAAGAAAGGTTTTCTCTAGGGAAAATCAACCACACTTGAGATTACTTTTCCTGGACATTAAGTTTTCAGAATTTGTATCTGCATAGGCACTAGCCAATCTATCTTTTTTGTATAGCCCCTATGAACGAAATCAAACGGCTTCCTGAAGCTGTATTCCAAAGCCATTTGTGCTTTTAGAATTCATATGGTCGTACATTTTGTCAGTGTTCCAAAACTTATGTGATCATGATTTTGTTGTCTATATATTTGTATAGGTCTTTCACTTCATTTACCTATCTCAGCAGTTGTTGCAGTAATTACAAAGCACATTATGTAAGATATCAAGAAGCATTTAAACTGTTGATAATAATTATTCAATCTGTGAGTAGTTATCACATTAATTATAGGATTTTAAATTATTTTCAGTAAATACATTGTGATGCTTTTTCTGTCCAAACACTGCAATGCTCTTTCTAAGCTGAGAGATACATTGCACAGAAATGTTCTGGTAATCATTAATGAACAAAAAGCAAGCAAGAACAGTGCTTAAAAAACAGTGAACTTGCATTCAGCAGAAACATTCAAGAAGTGGTTGAAACCAGAAAAAAATACTAAAAGCTCACTTCCGATAAATTAACCACTATATTGACAAAGTAAATAGAAAAATAAGACACTAAAGAAACGTCAACAATTACAATACCAATGCAGAAGAGACATATTTATGTATGTGTACTATAAGGAAGGAAACTGTTTCTCTCCCTGTCTAATAGCAAAATTTCTCTAGGTCATGGAACAGCTTTGTTTACACCAAATATTCTACGCCTCATCCATCAGTGATATCTTTTGCAACAGAAACTCAATATCAGTGACATTTCGATTTTTGGAAATACTCACCAATTATTACTGTAACTTTTTTGTTAGGATAATAATCCAGCGTTCATAAAGACAGAGTATATCTAATGCTTAATCTGGCCAAGAATTTATCAACAGAACCTCTACTAGAACTTTTACTAGTAACAACAAACCTCTGACCATTGCGTCCTTGCATACCAGCTTGGTATGGAAATGAAAATAATGGATCTCCTTGTCTTACACCTATTTGAGTAGCATGAATTATGCAAAGTCATTAAATAAAGTTTCACATGTTCACAATAATTTTGCTGCTAATAAAAAAGCAATATATGTTGTTAAGCCTAATTTGTTGCTTAGAATATCTTTTGATTTAGTGTTTTACTATCAACTATTTTGGATAGATCATAGTGTATAAATGAACGGAGAATATCAGAAATTCATGATATTTTAATGGTTTCTAAGCTAGATCAGCTCAATATGTATTCATTTTGATTTGTATAATCTCATTTTTATTACGTAAGTGTTACGAATTGCCTTTTTGTAAGGTTCTTGGATGATTTCAATAAAATAGTAAATTTTGCAGAAACGACTTACATCCATTAAAGGTGTAAAACTACAGTGTTACCGGTTTCGGATTTTCATGAAATTAGGCATAGCTAAAGAAGATACATATGGCAAGTTTTCCTAGCAAAATGAAATCTTGACAAAGACTAGAACATACTTATCTGAGGGATTGAATTTTGATAATTTTTTAAAATTTTAATTAAAAAATGAGATTTTTAATAATTATTTTATCAGAAAATGTAAACTTTAATTAATTCAAAAGGTTTTTTAGTATCAAAGGAATGCCTATGGAGTTCTGCATTCAATCCAGTTCACAGATCTTGAAACTAAATAAAACATAAGATTTAAGATGCACTTATTTAGAGACAGACACCAGCTCATGGAGGGGGTCAGTTAGAGTGGCCTCCTGAGTCCTCCTTTGATTTATATAATTTACTAAATACATTTTTATAGGTTGTATATGCTAAGTTATTAATATACAAAGTTTAAAGAAAAAACATGCATGGGCACAAATGAAAGACCCCCTTTTATGGTGACTTAGTATATAAATTCAGAAAAATATATAACCGCAATGACTTCAGCACCCAATTTCGTAAAAGCATTCTTCGATATAAAAAGATTGGGTACAACATGGATATTATACGACAGACTGCATGCATGGTAGTTAACCCAAATCACGGTTGGCAACTTTGCTTCCGTCTTTAATTGCACGCCGGTGGGTCAGGCCTCAGATTCTATGACGGCTCCAACGTAAAGGCTTATTGAGAATTAGAGAGATAATGCTGGTTGGTGCCTGATGCTCTGTCTCTGGTACGGCTCATCGGAGTCTAACTGTTGGTTTTCTTTTGCTCCAGCATTTCAGTGGTTTCTTGCTGTCGAGTCCTCACCGTTGTCTCACCTCTGTGGTTCTTTGATTTTTGTGTTCACGGAGATGTTGCACTGATTAGGAGGCCTTCATGCGGACTGAACAAATTGTTTGTCTAAATCGCGACAGAAGTAAGGGCGAGGATTGTGGCCACGTAAAATCGATTTAAGCCCCCCGGTGGAAATCTTCCACTGGCCGTTCCAAGGCGGCTCTTCTGTGGCGATTTATTTATGTTGTTGTTTGTTACTTACTGTGTGTATCCCTTGTGTCTTTTAATTTTGGATGGCCATATGGCCATTTTGTGGGAAAGTAACTGTCCTTATGGCCTTCCTTTGTTTAGGTTTCCATTATGGTCTGGTCGCTTAATGTTTGTATTTCTTTCCCTTTGGTGTCTTTTATGGGTGGAGTAAGTTAATTGTATCAATTCCTGATCTTTGTTTTACTTCTACTTTGATTCCTCAATTTTATAGCTTTAGTTAACAAGAGGCCCATGGGCCACTATGCTCACCAGAGCTCAGGTGGGCACGGCCCAATGGCAGCCATGTATTTTAACATGATATCATTTTAATCTACCAAATGAACGCCCATGTCCAAATGAGCACCAATACGGACTCAGTATCTGAAACATTAGGCCTTTTATGAAGTAGAGGGGGTGGGGCATGGAGCCCTGGTTGGTGTCACTAAATGCATCTTATCATAAGGAACAAGAATATATATGGTTTAGCAGTGGGGATCTGTAGGGCCTCTTAAGTGTTGGAGGAGTTGGGGCATGCCCTGTTGATCCCAGGAAAGCCCAAGATTGTTGTCCCTAAATGTGTCTTATCATAAGGACCAAGTATATATATGGTTTAGGTGTGGGAATCTGAACGGTTTCTGAGATTTGAGGCCCTTTTATGAAGTGGAAAGGATAGGAATGGCCCCTGCGAACCCCCCTACAGTAGGTGTGCAAATAATAAGGAACAAGAACATACATGATTATGGGGTGGGGATTTGAATGGTTTCTGAAATATAAAGCCTTTTATGAAGTGGAAGGGCGGGGCACATTGCCTTAGCACAAAGTGACCCACAGGTTGGTGTGATTGAACGAGTCTTATCATAAGGAACAAGTATATGGTTTAGGGGTGGGGATCTGAACTATTTCTGAGATATATGGCTTTTAATGAAGTAAAGCGATGGGGCATGGCCTGGGCATGCCCTGGGGACTCCCAAGCTGGTGTCACTGAATGTGTCTTATCATAAGGAAGATGAATATATATGGATTTAGGTTGGGGTTAAGAACAGTTTCTGAGACATAAGGCCTTTTTTGAAGTGGAAGGGGGGGGGGGCAAGGCCCCGGGAGACTCCCAGGTTGGTGTCAATGAATGTGTCTTATCATTAGGAACAAGAATATATATGATTTAGGGGTAGCCATCCGTAGGGTTTCCCAGATATTGGGAGATTATGAAATGGAGGGGGTTGGGCATGGCCCCAGCACATCCCTGGGGACCCCCAGGTTGGTGTCACTGAATGCGTCTTATCATAATGAACAAGAATATATATATGGTTTAGGGGTGAGGATCTGAACAGTTTCTGAAATATATGGCCTTTTGTGAAGTGAAGGGGTGGGGCAAGGCCCCGGCGCATCCCTGAGGACCCCCAGGTTGGTGTCAATGAATGTGTCTTATCACAAGGATCAAGAATATATATGGTTTAGGGGTGGCCATCTGTAGGGTTTCGAAGATATTGGGCCTTTTTGGAAATGGAGGGGGTTGGGCATGGCCCCGGCGCATCCCGGGGACTCCCAGGTTGATGTCACTGAATGCGTCTTATCATAAGGAACACGAATATATATGGTTTAGGGGTGGGGATCTGAATGGTTTCCAAGATATTGGGCCTTTTATTAAGTGGAGGGGGTGGGGCATGGCCTCGGCTCATCCCTGAGGACCCACAGGCTGGTGTCACTGAATGCGTCTTATCAATAGGAACAAGAATATATATGGTTTAGGGGTGGGGATCTGTAAGGTTTCCAAGATATTGGGCCTTTTATGAAATGGAGGGGGTTGGGCATGGCCCCGGCGCATCCCGGGGGCTCCCAGGTTGATGTCACTGAATGGGTCTTATCATAAGGAACAAGAATATATGTGGTTTAGGGGTGGGGATCTGAATGGTTTCCAAGATATTGGGCCTTTTATTAAGTGGAGGGGGTGGGGCATGGCCTCGGCGCATCCCTGAGGACCCACAGGCTGGTGTCACTGAATGCGTCTTATCAATAGGAACAAGAATATATATGGTTTAGGGGTCGGGATCTGAATGGTTTCTGTGATATATGGCCTTTTATGAAGTGGAGGGGGTGGGGCATGGCCCAGGCACAACCTGGGGGACCTTCAGGTTGGCATAAAAGCATATGGTTGAGAAGAGTTTACTCAAGAAACATTTCTAGTTTTGTCAAAATATCTGCAATGACTTGGCAGTAAATGCCATTTTTCAATTTTCCCCATTATAAGTCTATGGAAACTCTAAGTTGCCATAGCAACCAAACTAATGAGCCGATTTTCATAAAAAACACAAACTTTCAATCCCCCAGCCCAAGGATGCTACAGATAAAATTTGGGCCAAATCGGCCCAGTGGCTTCAGAGGAGAAGATGTTTAAATGTGTTGACGCCAGACATACGACATACGACGACGACGACGACGACGACGGACAGCTGCCTATCCTATAAGCTCCCCCGGAGCCTTCGGCTCTGGTGAGCTAAAAATCCGTCATGAGGACAAAACAGATTGTTTGTCTAAACCACGACAGAACCAAGGGCGATGTGATCGTAGCCACTTAAAGTCGTCTTTGAATGTGTAAATCACTTATATTTGTTCGTTTACGATAGCTAATTAGCCATTTTGTGGGTAAATAGCTGTCATTTTGGCTTTCCGCTATTGCTGTTTCCAGTAGTGTATATTTATTTCATACTTGTGTTTCGTCCATTTGCTGTCTCTGATGGGTGGTATGGGTTAATTCTAATCGATACCTAATCATTGCTTTCACTTCTATCAAGCACCCCCCCCTAGTAAATACTGTTTACAGACCGCACTATGTTCCCCGTCAACGCTATATAATTTTGGAAACGTTGCTTCCGATTTTGTGATGCTTTAGTTTATACTAATTAATTTAGTTCAATCGCGATGAAAGCTTCAAGCTTATTGAATCGCTATATTGAATTACACCTGGGTGGAGTCCGGGTGTTTTCACGCGCGCGCGAGAGAGAGGCAGTGGCTTTTACACCACTGCTACCCATTCACACCTGGGTGGAGTGGGGCATTTTCATTAAGTGTCTTTCCCACGGACACACTTCGATACCGGTGGCCGGATTCGAACGCACAAACTCTTCGATCATAAGTCGAACGCGTTAACCACTGCGCTATCGAGGCTTTTACCCGCGACTGAGATAAAAAGGCATTTCAAGCCCTACCTCCAAAGAAATCACTGGGCTTTAAGGCGCATGCATGTTAGCATATTCCAGTGTTGTTTAAGAGGGAGACAACTTTTGGGGCTTGATTCTGCTTCAAAGTAAACCTCCCAAACAGGGAAGCTTCCCTTATAGAAACGAATGTGCTCCTGACCAGTAGACCCTTATTGAAAAGAGAGCTGTGATACAACGCATAATGTAGTAATGTAGTAATTTCTTCATTTTGGTTTTTTTTACTACATTATGCGTTGGCATAGTCGACGCGAAATGAAGTAAAAAAATTATTTCATTTCGCGTTGATATGCACCATATCGACGCATAATGAAGTAATGATGGTAGAACATAGCTGTCTTCGAAAAGACTTAGGAAGCAATACAGTTAAATTCCTACAATTTAGACCACATTTGAGACGGTTCAAAAGTGGTCTTTAAGACCACAGTTGAACAGTCCAAAAGACGGGCTTGAAGAAATATATGGGCTGCACGATGCTTCCACGCAGAGTTGATACCGACCGCACATTAGTACTGGTAATCTGCTTGGAAGGTCTAAGCTTGCCCAGGAAAACTGCTGCGAGTCGGCCCGTCCATGTATATAAACCCTATTGGTTTTATTGGGCGGCATCTCAATGTCGGGTAAAAGTCCCATGAAATTGGAAGCAACGTCTCCAAAATGACCTAAATAGTCTTGACGGGGACGTTAAACCTCAAATCAAACAAATCAAACAAAAGACAGACAGACAGACAGACAGACAGACAGAATGGACAAAAACTATATACCCCCTTGCATACTTCGTATGCCGGGGTATAAATAGATGGGCTGCACGATGCTTCCACGCAGAGCTGATACCGCCCGTACATGAGTCCTCGTAATCTGCTTAGAAGGTCTAAGCCTGTCCAAGAAAACTGCTTCGAGTCGGCCCATCCATGCATATAAACCCTATTGCTTTTTATTGGACGGCAGCGATTGAGATGTCATTTCATCTCAATATCGGGTAAAAGTCCCATAAAATTTGAAGCAATGTCTCCAAAATGACCTAAATAGTCTTGACGGGAACGTTAAACCTCAAATCAAACAAACAAACTGTTGACGCATAATGAAGTAAAATTAAGTATGCCACCCATCGCCGCAAAATGAAATAATTCTTTCATTTTGCTCAAACCTCTTAGTATCGACGCATAATGAAATAAAAAACGACATTTTATTTCATTTCGCGTCGACTATGCCAACGCATAATGTAGTAAAAATTTCAAAATGAAGAAATTACTACATTACTACATTATGCGTTGTAACAGAGCTGTAGTCGAACTATAATAGCTCGACAACCTATAGGACTGTGATTTTTTTCGAGATATGGGAGCTGCAACTGCTGATGGTTAATTATAGTTTAAGGTCATGAGGCATAGACGGGGACACGAAGATGTATTGACGATTTGCTGCAAAATAAAGGCAAGTTGGGTGTACTCAATGAGGCGATTCTCATAAGAACAAACAATTCTTTTCTATGAAAACATACTACACGTTCTGAGTATCTGGGACTATGGGAACAATTCTCTACGGACTCAAGAACGAGTTAAAATAGCCATGGTAAATGAGCTATCCGTGTCCGAGTTATTAAGTTTCACCGTACTTCGTTCACTGACAGCAGACACTTGGAGTATTATGAGTGACAACATTAAATAAAGTTTTATCGCTCAGGGTCACGATATGTCAGTTCTCTACGGACTCAAGAACGAGTTAAAATAGCCATGGTAAATGAGCTATCCGTGTCCGAGTTATTAAGTTTCACCGTACTTCGTTCACTGACAGCAGACACTTGGAGTATTATGAGTGACAACATTAAATAAAGTTTTATCGCTCAGGGTCACGATATGTCAGCGGATCGTTTATAGATTAGAAAATTAAAAAGAGAAACGATCAGACACTGATATAATCAGTTCCCAAATTCCTTCCATAATATCACTAGGTAAAGAAGACGAAACATGGAGTGACGGTAGTAAACAAAACAAACAACCGAGTCAGCCGCTCTTTCCCAAACAGGTAGTAACTCAGAACATTCAAAGCTAACTAAAAAGGAACAGTATACATAACGGGGGAAAGAATCAGAATCAAAAATATGACAAACATTAAACTGGACGGAAAGACGTAAATAGAAATGAATAACCAAAAAGGGGAAAGAATCAGATTCATCAACGTAACAACATATCTAATAAGGAAGCATCAGAACCACTAACACAAAACATGAAGGAACCACAGCAAAAGCAACAACTTGGAACGGTCAGTAAAATTAATGGTGTGTTTAAGTTACCGTTATGGGATCCCAAACCTCATTTCTTTGGTCCGCGTGAAGGTTTTCTAACGAATCAATTCGGTAAACAAAGAAATCACAATTAAAGCGAAGATGACATAAGGATAAATTCAGAAAAATATATACTGGCAATGCCTTCAGCACCCAATTTCGTATCAACACTATTCGATATAAAATGATTTGGTACAACATAAATACTGTATGCATGGTAGTTAACCCAATCACGGTTGGCAAATTTTCGTCCCTCTTTAACTGCACACCGGTGGGCCAGGCCTCAGATTCTATGACGGTTCCAGCGTAAAGGCTTACTGAGAATTAGAGAGAATTTCATTTTATGTGATGTTGGTTGGCGCCTGAAGCTCTGTCTCTGGTTGGGCCCATCGGAGTCTAACTGTTGGTTATCTTTCGCACCAGCATTTCAGTGGTTTCTTGCTGTCGAGTTCTCACCGTTGTTTCACCTCTGTGGCTGTTTGATTTTTGTGCTCTCGGAGATGTTGCACTATTGGGTTAGGAGGCTTTCATGCGGACTGAACAAATTTTGCATCTTAATCTCGAGGGAAGTAAGGGCGAGGAATGTGGCCGCGTAAAATCGATTTAAGCCATTGATGTTTATATTATCCTTTTAATGCATGGTTATTGGCAATAACGCCCCCCCCCCCCGCGCCTAATAGAAACATTGGCAAACACTGTGAAGCCAGATCAACTGCTACAGAAGGCGGTGTGATACAAGTTGCCATTGTTTCTAAAATTGCAATGTTATTTTTTTAACTTGCAATGATCTGAATTAAACAGATACTCCTTAAGCGTACCGTTCTGTCTATGTTTGCGGTTGATGCAGCGCAAAATAAAATGGAAGTGAAGGCAATGATCAGGAATCTACACAATTACCTCACATCTCCCATCCAGGACTGTAAGACATTCGCGATCAGCAAATTATCTCAGGTTATTTTGTGCCGTGGCGCACTTTGATCAGAGATTTTGCTGTTGGCCTGAACCTTCTATAGCCTGCGTACTACCCAAAGAGGGATAAACGCAACTCTTACCATAATGCATGACTGTGCAGGCAGATCTGAACCTTTACTAAGCAAATCTTTTTGTCGTAAGTTAAACAGATGTTTTATTGCTATTTTAGGTAGGTGCTGAGAAGAATAGAGCATTCGACATTTTTAGAGAAAAGTTTGTTACAATAGAACAAAAAGGTAAGAACATTTGCTATCTTTACTAAAACAATATGGGTTAGGCTATGTTTGAAAACTTTGAATTTTGTGTTTAACATTAAATAAAACCTTGATATTTAAATGCCTAGGAACAGTAGAAAGACTTTGAAGAAAAACAAACAAAACCATTTGTCTAAACTGTTTAAATTACGTTGTTTTACAACGGGAAAATGGGAGTTATTATTAGCATCTTTCGCGTTGGCAACTCGTAAATATAGTAACGGCATATGAGTCCCGTCATCCGTCAATTGCAAATCTTCTGTGCGCATGTGAGAACATCAAAGGTGCTGATCAGCCAACGCATGCGCGCAGTCTAATCAGCACCTTTATGTTCACTACTTGGGTGGTGCAATATTGCCACTCGAATGTGAACGCATTACAGAAACACCCCTATTCAAATACATTGAAATTTAACCACCAAAAAATGAAAATTCTAAGATAAAACAATCTGATATTTTTCATATTTCTGTTCAAAACATAGATTGTGGGAATTCGTTAGAACCACAATCTAAACGTCTGGACAGAAAAAAAGAAACATAATGAATACTCCTGTAAATCCCAGTTTTGCTGTATACAATTGGGGTTTAAGGGATTCAAAATCATAGAGGCGTGTTTTCTTGATGGCGTCATTGTTGTTCGAGGCATTCATCTCGTGATCAAGTCGGTAAAATGAACACCCCGGAACCCCACTTTATATGGAGCAAATAGGGGTTTACCGGGGTTTACATTATTATTAACCTTTATGTAGGACGGGCATCCGTGGCTTAATGAAAATTCTAAGAAAAAAAACTGATATTTTTCATATTTCTGCTCAAAACATAGATTGTGGGAATTCGTTAGAACAACAATCTAAACGTTTGGACAGAAAAAAGAAACATTGTGTATACCCCTGTAAACCCCAGTTTTTCTGTATACAATTGGGGTTTAAGGGATTCAAAATCATAGAGGCGTGTTTTCTTGATGGCGTCATTGTTGATCGAGGCATTGATCACGTGATCAAGTCCGTAAAAGGGATTGAGATGTCATTTCATCTCAATGTCGGGTAAAAGTCCCACAAAATTGGAAGCAACGTCTCCAAAATGACCTTTACAGTGTTGACGGGGACGTTAAACCTCAAATCAAACAAAACCGTAAAATGAACACCCCGGAATCCCACTTTATATGGAGAAAACTGGGGTTTACCGGGGTATACATTATTATTCTTGTTTGTAATTCAACACATAGGACGGGCCTCCGTGGCTTAATGGGTAAGAGCCCTGACTCCTAATCATTAGGTCTCTCACCGCTGTAGTTCGAGCCTGGCTAGTGTCACATGTGAGATGCCAAGTTCTGCAATAGAAGGTCAGGTGGTTTTTCTCCGAGTACTTCGGTTTGCGCCCACCTCTGATTAACGATCGGCTCGATATGAGTGAAATAATTTTGAAAGGGCCGTTAAACCACAACCACTCCACCACCCCAAAAAACATAGGTTGTGGGTACTCGTTGGAACCGCCTCTATCTCGCACCCACAAAGTATGTTTGCAGTAAAAATAAGATAAATATCACTGATTTCATCAGAAAAATAGCCATATTTTAGATGTAAAAATGGACTAAGTCGCACGGGTGTGTTATCGTAATGGAAGTTTGACTGTATCCCGTCCTCTGATGAAAGTACCAACAGCTATAGTGAAATCTGTGGACCATTGTATACTAGTGGACTCTTCCATTGCTATTTGTTGGACAAGTCTATTTTTCATATAAGGGGTGTCAGGCCTATTTTTCGTGTTTCTATTTTTGACAGAGAATGCTGTTAGCAAATAGCGCAGGGCCTGATCAGACGCCGCGTTCTGCGGCGTCTGATCTGGGTCTGCACTGTTTGGCAAGACGCCCCTTTAGGGGTTTCCCGAATGAGCCCCCTTTGAAGATATGTTATCTCGTATTTTCAGGAACTTGTACAGACATAGAAGGTTTACCTATAGAAGGCTTAATACCTAAAACTGAACATTATATGACATACAGTGGCTCTCTAACACAACCTGGATGTCAGGAAACGGTTACGTGGATCATTTATAATAAACCATTATATTTATCTGAATATCAAGTAAGTAGGATTATTTTGTCATGTATTTTGATAACATGTGTTCACAGGCATATAGGATTTTTTTCTAGTGAGTCCTAAAGATCAGTGCTTGGCATCGATTTGATCACGATGCCAAACACTAATTTTTTCATGCCCATTATGATAACACAGTAAGAAAGTAAGTAGTAAGTACTTAAGTAAGTACTTATTAACATGGTATCGAGGCATAAAATCAGGTTTACAAATTGAGCTCAGATAACATACAGCAAACATGACTTATGAGACACACAACAAATCACACAGTTTTTTTCAATTTTAAAAGGGCTGTTTATACAATTAAACTACATGTACAACTTACATTCACAACCTATAATGTTTTGTTAAATTTTTCATCAAACGCAACATCCATCGTTGTGGTTTACAAAATATCATCTTGTGGTTTTCAACACATCTGTGTGATATATAAATAGTTTCATGGCTCAGAAAAATTTAACGTTTTCCCTGCTGAATAAATAGTTTAGCCATACTCATTT
This sequence comes from Lucinisca nassula, assembly GCA_963580285.1. Taxonomy (NCBI): domain Eukaryota; kingdom Metazoa; phylum Mollusca; class Bivalvia; order Lucinida; family Lucinidae; genus Lucinisca; species Lucinisca nassula. The sequence continues at coordinate 155,789,535 of OY757015.1, forward strand.
CTGACTATCTGCAAATCAAAGTATTCATTCAAATTAGAAATGAAGGCAATGATCAGAAATCGATAAAACTGCCCTACACCCCCACCAGAGGCACCACAGAGATGAAATACGAGCATGAAACAACTAAACCGTAATGAAAACATAACAAGTGGAAAGCCAAAAGGACAGTCACTTTCCCACAAATTCGACAAACGGCTTTCCAGAATAAGATATAAGCAAAACATACATCGTACATGCAAAACCAAACTATAACAAAAATAAATCGCGACAGAAGAACCACATTTGAACGGCCAGTAAACAGTATTTCACTCTGTGTGTGTGTGTGGGGGGGCTTAAATCGATTTCACGTGGCCATAATCCTCACCCTCGGCTCTGACGTGGTTTAGAAAACAACTTTAAGTCCGCATGAAGTTATTGTAGCTCATCATAGAAATCAAACGATTACATAGATGAAACAACGATGATGACTCGACAGCATGAAATAACTGAAATGCTGGAGCTAAAGAAAACCAACAGTTAGACTCTGGTGACCAGAGAGAAGTTTCAAACTGAATGACAAACAGTGAAGATCTTGATCAGAAAACAATCCGATCTGCTTGTGTCAATGTATTCATTGAGATGTGAAAAACATTGGGTTCCAATAGTTAGCTATAGGGTTTTCCATAAACTCTTTTTGAATATAAATTCCGTCATTTGTATCATCATGACGATAGTCCTACATTATATGAAAATCAATCATCACGAGAACAAGTCCGTGAAATGAGTACCCCCTTAAACCCCACTTTATATAGCGAAAATCTAACAAGCACCCACAACCTATGTTTGCAGTAAAAATAAGCAAACTATCACGGATTTTCATCAGACAAGTAGTCATTTGGGTGCTGTGAAATAACACACTTTATCATACATTTAGTATAAAATACTTAGTTTTTGAATATGCGATACGAACGTGACACCAATGCACGTATCACGCTTGCACGTGCTGCCATATCGCATGGGCTTTATCATACCCCAGAAATCCATATCACAACCCTTTATCGCACCCCTAAGCCTTTATCATACCTCTGACGTCACCCTATTCGGAACACGTGGCGTTCTTCCTTTTGCGGCAGTTCGCATTTGTTGTTCAGGTCTGTTCGAACTGTTTGGCAAAAAAAAAAAAAAACATGGCACGGCGCAGCGAATACGAGAGGAAAATGTAACTTTGGTATTAGGCAGATGCAATTAATACAATTTATTTTGAACATTTTTTTTTAAGTGAAATGTATGATAAAAAGATTATGATATGGCATTTTTCATATCATACCCCATATCAGCCCTCGACCCATAACAGCCCTCGGGACTTCGGCCCTCGGGCTGATATGGGAGTCTCGGGCTGATATGGGGTATAATATGAAAAATGCCATATGATAATCTCTATTTATCGCACGGGTATATTATCGTAATGACCAAAAGTTTCTAAATATTGATTGTGAGCTCATATATGAGCTGGGTCATAAGGGTAGTTCTGTCGAAGGTTCCCATATATCATAGCAATACATTGTGTTCACAAGTCAATGTAAAGACAATCCCTGTAAACCGAACTTTATAAAGTAAAACCTTCGATTTACAGGGGATACTTTATAATTGCCTATTTTGCTCCAAGATATCGTTTGTGCGAAGTGCATTAACATCCGATGTTTGGCGTAATATGATAAATATCACAAATTTTCCCCAGACAAATGTTAGTTTTGAAGATATGACCAGTGTCATTATATCACACGTGTGTGTAATTACGATAACACACCCGTGCGAAATAGTGCATTTTTTACATCTCCAAAATAGCTACTTTTCTTATGAAAATCCGTGATATTTTTTCTTAATTATATTGCAAACATACGTTGTGGGTGTTCCCGCCTCATTGAGGCGGTTTTAACGAGTACCCTAAAGAAATGTCTTGGATAAAAAAAAATATGTACACCCCGTGAACCCCAATTTTCATACAGCGGGGCTTAGAAGGGTGCTAATTTCACGGACTCGTTCACATGATGTGTTGTAATGCACATTCCATATAACATTTTAATTAAAATAGTATAGGTTATGTAACTCATCGAATCAGAACTCAAACCAGCCCTTTCCAAACAGATGGCAACTCCATTTTCTTCAATGAACCAAACAACCCGGACACAAAGAAGTGTTAAAATGAAACCGTTTAAAAAGCATAAAAACAAACGATGGTTGTTTGTTTGAATTGCTGTTTCACGTTCCCGTCAACAATATTTATGTCATTTCGGAGACGTTGCTTCCAATTTTGTGCGACGTATTCGAAATTACATCTCAAGCCCTGTCGCCCAAATAATCAAAACGGTTTGTATGCAGGGATGATTTATTAAATATTGACAATACCTATTTCGAAGGTTTGATCAGCCAAATTTACACCCCATCCCCCAGAACTTCAATTAAATAAAGCAAATTCTTTTGATACCGAGGCCCCGTGTTTGGATAAAGATCTCTCTATTGTAGATGGGTATGTTTCATGCAAAATTATGATAAACGCGATGATTTTGATTCTGGGATTGACAATTTTCCTTTCTTGGATGGTGATGTTCATCGTCCGCCATCCTATGGCGTTTATAGTTCGCAATTCATTCGATTTGCCAGAGGGTGTAGTATGATAACTGCTAAACTTCTTAATCGGGATTATCGGTACCATAAACTACGCAAAGCCTTTACAAAATTTTAAAGACGTCATTCTGATTTAATTTCAAAATTCAATATTGGACTTAAATCTCTTTTGCAACAAGGTCTATCGGAACCCGAATTTCATGGTTACTTCGTTTATAAATTCAGAAAAATATATAACAGCAATGACTTCAGCACCCAATGTCGTAAAATCATTCTTCGATATTAAAAGATTGGGTGCCACATAAATGTTACACGACAGACTGCATGCATGGTAGTTTACCCAATCACGGTTGACAACTTTGCTTCCCTCTTTAACTGCATGCCGGTGGGTAGCGGTTAAAACGTCACAGGCGGAAAACTCAAAGGACAATTACACCCCGTAAAATGACCAAACTGCTATCCAAAATCCTTTAAGTTTTATTTCCGGCTACTACGTGTGGCATACGCGGTAATAATTTGTAAATTCGCTCGGTTACAGAAATGACATTTCAATAGGAAGAGCATAGTGTCCTTTAGTACGAGACAACAAACGTGTCATCTTTACGGACAGTTTGAAAAGAGAACAGGCGAAAAGCCATACAGTTTTCCAAGAAAGTAGCAATATAAATTTTCCGAATTAACTCATTGGCAATGCTCAAAACCTATTCCAATAGATCATTTCAGATGCTGAATTAAACAAACATATTGGCTCACAAAATATTAATTGCTTTGAGACGCCCACAGAGACATCGAAAATAAACCATATGTGAACTATTGAACCGCATCATCACAAACCATGACTTAAAATATATAAGGCAAGCGAAGTCATTGATTAATCTGCGCTGACGCTGTCCCCAATGTATAAGGCAAGCGGAGTCTCTGATTAGCTTGCGCTGTCTGGCCAGATTTTTAGCTGTCCATTTAGGAATTTTGGCCATTAGCTTGTTGTAAAATCCCACTACATGTATGCATCTCATAGTATTGCTCGCAGTCTGACCAGCACCATTATGTTAGCTGCCTTGATCGTTAAATACCTTTGGTTCAATTTTAAGGCTTTCTAATATGTTTAGCTGAACAAATCAGTTTCAGTCTAACATGTATCACCAAAACACGCCTATATAATTTTGAACCCCTTGAACCCCATTTTTATATAGTAAACTGGGTTTGCAGGAGTAAACCTTATTTTTCTTATTCTGCTCTTAAATATAGGTTGTGGGTACTCGTTAGAAACGCCTCGTTGAGGCAGTTCTGTCAAGTACACACAATCTATATTTTGAGCAGAAATAAGAAAAAAATAGTAATGTTTCATCTAAAAATTTTCGTTTTTTCGGCTTTAAAGTTTACAATGTATTGGTATAGGCGTGTTTTTGTAATGTGTCTGCAGACCCCAAAGACCTCGTAACGAGGCACTTACAGCTGGTGTAAATACTTTGATTCATGTCTTATATGTGTGACAACCGTAACATCCTTATTTCACTGCATACTCTTTGCTTTCAGATGCGAGATCTCCGCAGTATTCCCTACCAAGAATGGAGAAATTCCAATGCAAGACCTGTACAACGTTTAAATCATAGGACCGTCCGAACTAATATTAATTTCAGAAAACGGGTAAGTAAGCCTATGATTGCATGCAGATTTAAATCCTAAGTTGTCTGTATGACCCATTATGATGCGTGTGTATGTGTTTTGGATATGTTTATATCAACCCATGACCTTAATCAGGCTCCAGACCTCCCGCTTTCAGACAGAGAGCTAATGTAGGGTATGGTATTTTATGTGTATCGACCACTAAGAAAGAGTCCTCAGGAAACACCAAAATAAAGACAATACATCCACCAAGAAAAGTAACTGACAGGAAGGTATGCACACGAAAGCAGTGTGTACAACAATAACATTTAAAGAAGTGAAGACAATGATCAGGAATCGATACCGTTACCTCACACCTCCCATCAAAGACACCAAAGGTAAATAAACACAAACAGAAAACAACTTAACCATATAGCAGAAAGCCAAAATGACAGCTAATGTCCTTTAAAATGTAAAAATGGCTAACAAAAAACACAAAATAACAGCAATACATGCATGCAAAGATGAACTGTAAGAATAATAAACCACAATGGGACGGTCAATGAAAGGTTCCAATTCCCGCCCTTGGTTCTGTCCTTTATATGAATAATTTGTTCTGTACGCATGAAGGATTTCTACCTCACCAGTGCATCATCTCCGAGATGGATGTACCGGGAGACTTCTTAAATAAGTAAGTAAGTCGTCAGGCTGCCTGGTATGGTATTTTATTATTCGATATACAAAGATTGGATATAACATAAATATTACACGTCAGACTACATGAATGGTAGTTACGCCAATCACCGTTGATAACTTCGCTTATTCTTTAATGGACGCCGGCGGATCGGGGCTACACAATCGCAAAATAGAGAGAGAGAGAGAGAGAGAGAGAGAGAGAGAGAGAGAGAGAGAGAGAGAGAGAAGGAAAGAGAGATATGATTTATTAAATATTTTTGGGTACCATCATTGAGTCAGAGCCCCGATCCGCCGGCGTTCATTAAAGAAGTAAGCGAAGATATCAACGGTGATTGGCGTAACTACCATTCATGTAAAGTAGAAGTAAAACAAAGATCAGGAATTGATACAATTAACTTACTCCATCCATAAAAGACACCAAAGGGAAAGAAATACAAACATTAAGCGACCAGACCATAATGGAAACCTAAACAAAGGAAGGCCATATGGACAGTTACTTTCCCACAAAATGGCCATATGGCCATCCAAAATTAAAAGACACAAGTGATACACACAGTAAGCAACAAACAACAACATAAATAAATCGCCACAGAAGAGCCGCCTTGGAACGGTCAGTGGAAGATTTCCACTGGGGGGCTTAAATCGATTTTACGTGGCCACAATCCTCGCCCTTACTTCCGTCGCGATTTAGACAAATAATTTGTTCAGTCCGCATGAAGGCCTCCTAACTCATCAGTGCAACATCTCCGTGAACACAGAAATCAAAGAACCACAGAGGTGAGACAACGGTGAGGACTCGACAGCAAGAAACCACTGAAATGCTGGAGCAAAAGAAAACCAACAGTTAGACTCCGATGAGCCCGACCAGAGACAGAGCATCAGGCACCAACCAACATTATCTCTTTAATTTTAGTCTGACGTGTAATATTTATGTTGTATCAAATCTGTATTTAGTCTGACGTGTAATATTTATGTTGTATCCAATCTTTGTATATCGAAGAATAAAATACCATAACAAGAACGATTTATTACAAATTCAAACTCTTGTACCACCACTGAACTCTACAAATTATTAACTTCACGTTTTACTGCCACAAAAAACATGAGATAAAATATTGCGACAAAGTCTACGAAAGATCAGGTAGAAATCTTTTGGTCAATATAAAATTCTAATGAAGCTTTAAATAAATTGGAATCCAGGCTTCGTGCTTCAAGCCTGTCTACTTATGATTTTTCCACCCTTTACACTACAGTTCCTCATTATCCTATAAAAGAAAAACTTAATGATTTAATTGAATGGACATTTCATAGGCAAGACTCCCTGTGTCTTGCATGTTATGTAAGAAATGCCTTTTTCACTTCTGAAGAGCATAAAAATTATACTTTATGGTCATGTCAGAAAGTGTGTAAAGCTCTCACCTTTCAACTGGACAATATTGACATAAGATTTGGTACTACGTTATTAAGTCAAGTTGTGGTTATTCCGATGCGCACCACTTGTGGCTGATTTGATTTGTTCTGTTATGAGAGAGACTTCCTGGTGTCCCTTTCTGCCTAAAACCAGTCTGAAATCATTGAAGCTTTTACCTCTACTTTTAGATATTTCTATGATTTATTGGTTTGGTTGGTTTAAACATATTTTATTGCTTATATACATGTAAGCAAATGGGTTGGGCAACAAGTTCTTACAACATTAATTACGACCCGTCCCGTACAAACTACACAATTACAAGCAATAACAGATGACAATGAATGTTTCAACACAATCGCAAAATAGAGAGAGAGAGAGAGAGAGAGAGAGAGAGAGAGAGAGAGAAGGAAAGAGAGAGATGACTTATTAAATATTGATTGGGTACCACATAAATGTTATACGACAGACTGCATGCATGGTAGTTAACCCAATCACGGTTGACAACTTTGCATCCCTCTTTAACTGCACGCCGATGGGTCAGGCCTCAGATTCTATGACGGTTCCAACGTAAAAGCTTATGTTGGTTGGTACCTGATGCTCTGTCTCTGGTCGGGTCCATCGGAGTCTAACTGTTGGTTTTCTTTTGCTCCAGCATTTCAGTGGTTTCTGGGTGTGGCGTCCTCACCGTTGTTTCATCTCTGTGGTTGCTTGATGTTTGTGTTCACGGAGATGTTGCACTGATTAGTTAGGAGGCATTCATGCGGACTGAACAAATTATTTGTCTAAATCGCGACGGAAGTAAGGGCGAGGATTGTGGCCACGTAAAATCGATTTAAGCCCCCCCCCCCCCCCCCCCCAGTGGAATTTGTTTCCGCTGAACCTTCCTTGGCGGTTCTTCTGTCGCGATTTATTTTGTTATTATTTGTCTTTGGGTGTTTGTGTCGCTTATATTATTTTATTTTGGATAGCCTATTGGCCATTTTGTTGGAAAGTAATAGTCCTTTTGGCTTTCCGCTGTTGATGTTTCCATTAGAGTCTGTTGTTTCATGTTTGTGTTTCGTCCCCTTTGTTGTCTCTTTTGGGAGCTGTGGGTTAATTGTATCGATTCCAGATCATTGCCTCTACTTCTAGTTTTCATAAAAATTGGGTACTGAAATCATTGCAAGCATATCTTATTCTAAATGTATATACCAAGTCACCATAAACTTCATGTTCCAAAGGGTCTTATTGCAGAAGTGATTTAAGTCCAACACTGAATTTGAAACTTAACCGAAACGACGTGTATAATATGTTCTATAAAAGGGTTATCCTTTGGAAGCAAGGAATACACCACAGAACTGGAAAATATGGAGTGTAGATGTTTTCTGGGCCAGACTAGCTAGTTTCGGCCAATTAGGCCTCATCAGTAACCCTCAGATATTTTCGAAATTCCACAATGGAATCGATGATCCCAAAGGACAAGAAAATATAATCTACACTATGATGTAGGACAGGGAGACGTTTTACCGCCGCCACACAGTCCCACACACCAGCTGTAGTGAAGTTAAATATGTTCTATAAAAGGGTTATCCTTTGGAAGCAAAGAATACACCACAGAACTGGAAAATATGGAGTGTAGATGTTTTCTGGGCCAGACTAGCTAGTTTCGGCCAATTAGGCCTCATCAGTGACCCTAAGATATATTCGAAATTCCACAATGGAATCGATGGTCCCAGAGGACAAGAAAATATAATCTACACTATGATGTAGGACAGGGAGACGTTTTACCGCCGCCACACAGTCCCTCACACCAGCTGTAGTGAAGTTAAATATGTTCTATAAAAGGGTTATCCTTTGGAAGCCAGGAATACACCACAGAACTGGAAAATATGGAGTGTAGACTAGCTAGTTTCGGCCAATTAGGCCTCATCAGTGACCCTCAGATATTTTCGACTCCCTGCCCTACATCATAGTGTATTTTAAATTTTCTTGTCCTTTTGGACCATTGATGCCATTGTGGAATTTTAAAAAAATTGAGGGTCACTGATGAGGCCTAATTGGCCGAAGCTAGCTAGTCTGGCCCAGAAAACATGCACCCTCCATATTTTGCCAGTTCTGTAGTGTATTCCTTGCTTCCATAGGATAACCCTTTTATAGAACATATTTAGAAGAGGCTATGCGACATACCGATAACCCAGATTCAGAAGTTTAACAGTACACAATGTATAATAAGTGTTTAAAAGTAGAAGTAAAACAAAGATCAGGAATAGATACAATTAACTAACTCCACCCATCAAAGACCCCAAAGGGAAAGAAACACAAACATTAAGCGACCAGACCATAATGGAAACCTAAACAAAGGAAGGCCATAAGTAAAGTTACTTTCCCACAAAATGGCCATATGGCCATCCAAAATAAAAAGACACAAGTGATACACACAGTAAGTAACAAACAACAACATAAATAAATCGCCACAGAAGAACCGCCGTGGAACGGTCAGTGGAAAGATTTCCACTGGGGGGCTTAAATCGATTTTACGTGGCCACAATCCTCGCCCTTACTTCCGTCGCGATTTAGACAAATAATTTGTTCAGTCCGCATGAAGACCTCCTAACTCATCAGTGCAACATCTCCGTGAACACAAATAATCAAACAACCACAGAGGTGAGACAACGGTGAGGACTCGACAGCAAAAAAACACTGAAATGTTGGAGCAAAAGAAAACCAACAGTTAGACTCCGATGGGCCCAACCAGAGACAGAGCATCAGGCACCAACCAACATTACCTTGAATTAGATCTCTCTAATTCTCAATAAGCCTTTACGTTGGAACCGTCATAGAATCTGAGGCCTGATCCACCGGCGTGCAATTAAAGAGGGAAGTAAAGTTGCCAACCGTGATTGGGCTTAACTACCATGCATGCAGTCTGTCGTATTATATCCATGTTGTACCCAATTTTTTATATCGAAGAATGATTTTACGAAATTGGGTGCTGAAGTCATTGCGATTTTATATTTTTCTGAATTTATATACCAAGTCACCATAAAATTCGGGTTCCGATAGACCTTGTTGCAGAAGAGATCTAAGTCCAATATTGAATTTTGAAATTAAATCAGAATGGCGTCTATAAAATTTTGGAAAGGCTTTGCGTAGTATGGTACCGATAACCCTGATTAAGAAGTTTAGCCGTTAACAATTTATTACGAGTGTTGAAGTCAGTTACATGACTACACACTCTAGCAAATCGAATTAATTGCGAAATATAAACGCCATAGGATGGCGCACGAGGAACATCACCATCCAAAAAAGGAAAATTTACAATCTCAAAATCTAAGTCATCGCGTTTATAATAAATTTTGCACGAAACAAACCCATCTACAATTGATAGATGTAAATCCAAAAAGGGGCCTCGGTATCAGAAGAATTTGCTAAATATCTAGAAGTGGAGCTAAAAGCTTCAATAATTTCAGATTGGTTATCAATGGAAAGCGACAACATGAAGTCTCTTTCATAACAATACAAGAATAGATCAGCCACAAGAGGTGCGCAATTCGTACCCATCGGAATGCCCACAATTTGAAGTCAGTAACATGACTCGACACTCTGACAAGTCGAATTTATTTAGAAATATAAAACGCTTTGGACCCCGCACGAGGCCTCACATGTGCACACAAGTTTTTAAAAGATTTGATCTATTGACCTACTATTTTACCCGGTATTGCCCACGTTCGAACGTAATCGATATTTAGCCAGGTAAACAGTCCGGTTACGTTCCATAATGATTGGTTAAAAATGTAGCATCGATAGATTGCATAAGGTAAACGTTGACGACGGTCGACGCGCGACTGACGTACGTTGAACAGAACATTTACAGTCGTCGACACAATTTAATTTCGTAGTATGGTATACATTTCAATATAGTTCTGAATCAAGGACTGCCAGATCCCGACTTATATAGAATTTTGTGTAATTCACAGGCATGTAGGATAGTAGTAATTTTCCTTTGCAGTTCAGAACAGTTATTTTCTGGTACTAAACTTGGATACACCATACGTAGGTGCTATGCGACCGTTAGCATACTTAAATGTCGACGCATTGACATTGAGCAATTTTGTAATGATATATACATACGTGTCTCGGATACTATGACAGCATCATTGTAAAAGAGAAGTGAAGAGAATTTTATTACGATGTGTGTGTCCTGACTAGTCTTGAAAAACATCCTCCATGTAGATGGATTTGTTATGGCTATGTAGTGTGAATGTAAATTGGAACTGAGGGCGTTGTTTGAAATATGCATAAACTGAGGTAAAGCCCGTACCTAGTCTTTTACCGCCCCAAAACGGTATTTCCAGTTTCGAATGTGTTAATTCATTTTGTGTAGTCCATACGCTTATGATTTATGTAATTGTGTGTGCCTTTAAGTCAATATATTTTTTCTTTTATCTAGTGCACTTGTCTTGCCCCTGATGTTATAGGGGATATATATTAGGTGCCCTACTTTCTCCTTTAGGATTGGGATGTTAGGGCGAGTAATACCTCGTGCACTTTAAAAATACCTACTTTAATTATTACATCGTTACCGTGTAGCTTTCACCCTGTAAAGTTTGGAGTGTTTGTAATACGCATTGTCACTTTATCATTTCAGACACGATTATGCACAATGGAGGCTGATAAATCATACCAAGGTAAGTATATTCTTCTGGGTCCCAAAATTTCTGAAAGTTTGAATTGTCTTGCAATTAAACATTAATCTTTCTATCTATTCAGCCACACTTTTCCGGCGAATTAATCTGTCATTAATCCTCAGTTTGAATGACTATCGAAACACTTGTAAACTTCACTATCTATAACCGTGTTGTCTAAAAGCTTTTATGTGCTTAACTCACTTGAGAATGACATGCCATTTCCTGCTACCCTGAATTTGGTAAGTGGCAACTTCAGGTTTTTGAGCCATACCCAGAATTTCGCTTAATTTTAATAACCTCAGGGTTCGAGCCATAAAACGAGAAATTTAGCCAAAACACCGACAAGAGATATTTTGTGATCCAAAACATATAACAATACGCAACGGAGTTTTGAAACAGAAACCTTTTTTGATACCTCTTAACATACTACTTCGTCTACCTTGATCAATAACAATTAACAATTTAACTCGAATATCGCTAGTTGTATGGTCATATATTTTACGATCAAAGTCTATAACCATTGACTGTACCTGCAACGTATACCTCTGTAAACCTCACAATTTTTAACAAACAAACCTGAAATTTACGAGGTCATGCATTAATTTACGTAGTTATACTCAAGACAATGCCTGTGTGTTCCCGTTTGACTGCTGAAATGAGTGCAAGCAATCAATGTTTTAGCAAGCAATGGGAAATGAAACACAAAATTTCACAGAATGGATATTTAATTGTGACCTTATTGCTTTTATGTTCCGTAATTATGGTATTCAATCATTCTATTATCAGGTAAATTGCTATGGCTGTGGCTATAGGATTAAGATTAGTACAAGTACTAAATGTGTTACCCTCTATAAATATGGTCGATTATTATTATATTTTATAGTAGTATACGTGGCAAAAAAGAAGTGGACAAATGATCAGGATTCGATACAATTAACCCACAGCTCCCATCAGAGACACGAAAGGGAAAGAAATACAAACATGAAACAACAGACCCTAATGGAAACATCAATAGCGAAAAGCCAAAAGGAAAGTTACTTTCCCACAAGATGGCCAATAAGCTATCCAAAATAAATAATAGAAGCGACACAAACACCCAAAGGCAAACCATAACAAATATAAACCGCGACAGAAGAACCGCCTTGGAACGGTCAGCGGAAACGAATTCCACTGGGGGCTTAAATCGCAATCCTCTTTACTTCCGTCGCGATTAAGACAAATAATTTGTTCAGTCCGCATGAAGGCCTCCTAACTCATCAGGGCAACATCTCCGTGAACACAAAAATCACACAACCACAGAGATGAAACAACGGTGAGGACTCGACAGCAAGACACTTCTGAAATGCTGGAGCAAAAAACCAACAGTTAGACTCCGATGGACCCGACCAAGACATATTTATTTCATTTTACTCACATAGCTGAATTTGCATACCGTAAAGGCCAGCTTTGTTCTATTTTAATCCTAAGTTACGTATATGTTTCTGCTGCAAAATTTCTTACTTCTGCTTATAAAGTCTAGTATGTGTACGCTACAAGTGCTACATTGAGAAAGTTCTAATGAGTAAACACAATCGGTTAGCGTCGTTTGTCCTATATGTAACAAAATACCATCCAATCTTGTTCCTATTTTGGTATATGGTTACTCAGAGAATAGAATTTTTAGTGAAAAAGCTCTAAGCATAGCATTAGCAAAAGGGTAACCGTAATGTCATAATGAATGACAAGCTATGTAGAATGGGTGTTCTATACTTAATGGCATAATATGGCAAAAACCTATATAGTCCAATTGCTTCATTTTGTGTGTGAATGACACTATTTATTTTGTTGTTGTTGTGTCAATGGCATTTACCTGTACTCGATGTTTTTAAATGTATCTTTGATTCGTTGCAGCAAATCCACAGCTTGGAAACTGAGTAACATATGGATGAAAGAATCCTGCAAGACGACGGTTAAAGAATGTACTGCTTGGGCAGTCGGATACCGTATCCATGCAATATAATGTTATGTTCCATGTATCTAAGAATAACATTTTCAAGCTACACTTAAGATCGTTTCAAGTATTTGCTCCAAGCATTAAATATGTTCTAGAAAGGGTTATCCTTTGGAAGCAAAGAATACACCAAAGAACTGGAAAATATGGAGTGTTCATGTTTTCTGGGCCAAACAAGCTTGTTTCAACCAATTTGGCCTCATCAGTGGCCCTCAAATATTTTCAAACGTCAACAAAGGAATCAATGATCCCAAAGCTACACTATGATGTAGGGCAGGGAGACTTTTTCCGGCCGCCACACATTCCCAGACACCAGCTGTAGTGACGTCAAATATGTTCTAGAAAGGGTTATCCTTTGGAAGCAAGGAATACACCAAAGAACTGGAAAATATGGAATATTTGTGTTTTCTCGACCAGACTAGACCAGACTATCTAGTTTTGGCCAATCAGGCCTCATCAGTGACCCTTAAATATTTTCAAAATTCAGCACACGAGTACTGGTAAACCGCTTAGAAGATCTAAAGTAGAAGTAAAACAAAGATCAGGAATTGATACAATTAACTTACTCCACCCATAAAAGACACCAAAGGGAAAGAAATACAAACATTAAGCGACCAGACCATAATGGAAACCTAAACAAAGGAAGGCCATAAGGACAGTTACTTTCCCACAAAATGGCCATATGGCCATCCAAAAGATGGCCTAGGCAAAGCGGTGCGACTCGGACCTGGTTTCATTATGCGGCAGGGCTTGAGATGTCATTACACCTCAATGTCGGATAAAAGTCCCACACAATTGGAAGCAATGTCTCCAAAATGACCTTTACAGTGTTGACGGGGACGTTAAACCTCAAATCAAACAAACAAAATCAGCACACGAATCAATGATCCCAAAGGACAAAAAAATATAAACTACACTATGATGTTGGGCAGGGAGACATTTTAGGAGTGTTCATGTTTTCTGAGCTAGACTGGCTAACAATACTGGGTATCGTTTGAAATACGTATCCGAAATTCCGGTTTTAACAAGAAAAAAACGTCGCAAATACTTTTCTTCAATATAGATATTTTCTATAAAATTGCATGCGTTGGAATAAAGAAATACATCACAGAACTGAACATTGTGAAGCCTTCAAGTTATACTTTGCAAGACTAGCCTATTAGGATTCATCTCTGACCCTCAGGTATTTTCAAATTTCCACAATCCAATCCAAAAGACTAGAAAATGTAATGTACACTATGATGATGGGCAGACAGTCTTTTTATTGTCGTCACACGTTCCCTGAGCTTCATCTGTAGGGAAATTATATATGTTCTATGAAACGTGTGGCAAGGAATTCACTACAGAACTTAAGTGTAAGGAGTAAGATTGGACTTTTTCTTGACTTTAACATGGACACGTGATGCAAAACATTCTGCTGACTGGTGCTAGGTTTAAATTACGAGGATTAATGACTTTCTCACTTTGTTGACGACGCGTTTAAGTTTTTATGGTCATTAGATGATCATATAAAGACTCTTCAGTTTTAGTTTCATATGCAAACTCATCCTGGTTATTATTTTCAACATCATATGTCCACATTAGTGTTTACATTGTTTCTAACATTTCAACAATTGCCCTATAAACTGTAACACCATTTCGAGTTAAATTGCATTTAGTTAAACTATTGCATAATATACATAAATATAAGACATGCTTGCCTATGCCACTTTACTGAAACCAGCATGCTGCAAGGCTATATAAACATCGTTACTGCTTCAGAATATTCCAAACGCTATCGAATTAGAATCAACGGCTATATTGTATACATAATGGTCCTTCAGCCATGCTAAAGTCACTGGGTGTGTTTCATAGCCCCATTTTAGGCGTGTTGAGGGGAATACAGATTGACTCTTGTCCAAACGAAAACCTGAACGAACATGTGTACGTGTGTGAACGTCACACGTTATAGCATAACTCATGTCTCCGAAATTTCTCTCATAGTTTCAGGTGCCGGGTTTGAAATTGTCATAAAAATGTGTAGATTGGTTCGGCATGTACGTAAATATTATTGAATTCCAATCTGACAAAATGTGGAGTTGCATGTCTTTGATTCACATTGCGATTTCTACAAGTAGAACGCCTTTGAAGGGGTTTTGTTTGTATAAGAGATTATCATCAGTTAAACTGATATTCTGAAACATACAACACGAGAAAAATGCGATATATATCAATGTATTAAAATTGTCATTAAAATCTCAGGCCCAGCAGTAATTTATGTATATTCAGTGTCGGAGATACGCTTTCATAATGCAAATTATGCAATTGTGTGTGTGTGTGTGTGTGTGTGTGTGTGTGTGTGTGTGTGTGTGTGTGTGTGTGTGTGTGATTAAAAGTTGAAAAATGTATACATGTCCCACGCTCATTTCTATGTTGGTTGTTCATATGCTTTTATTAAAAGTGATTGCTAAATTTTGAGCTGGCTTTCTTCCTATTTCAATATGTTGATTGAAACGGGTATCCCTTGGAATCAAGGACTAAATAACAGAATAAGGACTCTGGTTTGTACAGGTTTGTGTGTGTCAGACTAGCCGGTGTCAGCAAGTGAGTCCTTGTCAGTAATCCTCGGATATTTTCAACATTCCACAATGTGATCAATTATCCAAAAGGTTATTCACTATGGTGAAGGACAGTGAGACTCTTCATGGCCGTCACACATTCTGTTAACACAAGCTGTAGTAAACGTAAATGTATTCCATAGAAAACTTATACTTTGAAAACAAGAAATACAGAACACATCTCATAATCTTGATTTTGTTTGTTTGTTTGTTTGAGGTTTAACGTCCCCGTCAACAATGTAAAGGTCATATTGGAGACGTTGCTTCCAATTTTGTGGGACTTTTATCCGATATTAAGATGAAATGACATCTTAAGCCCTGTAGCCCAATGAAATCAACAGGGTTTATAAGCATCGGCGGTCCGAGTCTCACACCGCTTTGCTTGGGCAGGCTTAGATCCTCCGAGCGGTTTAACAGTACTCGTGTGCGGGTGGGTTGCAGCTCTGCGTGGAAGCATCCTGCAGCCCACCTATTTCTTCAAACCCCGTTGGGCGGGGGCCGCTTTGAATCTTGAAGTGGACGAGATTTTCAGGGCCGGACTACATGATTTCAGTCAATTATGCCTCAGCAAAATAGAAGTAGAGGCAATGATCAGGAATATATACAAATAACCAACAGCACCCATCAGAGACACCAAAGGGAAAGAAACACAAACATGAAGCAACAGACCTCAACGGAAACACCAACAGCAGCGGAAAGCCAAAAGGGCAGTTACTTTCCCAAAAAATGGTCAATAGGCTTTCCAAAATAAATTAATAAAAGCGACACAAACACCCAAAGACAAACCATAACAAAAATAATCCGCGACAGAAGAACCGCCTTGGAACGGTCAGTGGAAACGAATTCCACTTGGGGGCTTAAATCGATTTCACGTGGCCACAATCCTCGCCCTTACTTTCGTCGCGATTAAGACAAATAATTTGTTCAGTCCACATGAAGGCGTCCTAACTCATCAGTGCAATATATCCGTGAACACAAAAAGCAAACAACCACAGAGATGAAACAACGGTGAAGACTCGACAGCAAGAAACAACAGAAATGCTGGAATGAAAGAAAACCAACAGTTAGACTCCGACAGAGCATCAGGTACCAACTAAAACAAGCCTTTACATTGGAACCTTGTCGATAATTGTTATGTAAGAAACCAATGATACCTGCAACATTAGTCAATCAGAAACGCCATTCGTCTTTCTTTCAGGGGTCATGCGAAGATGCAATGTTTTGCGCGTGTATGTTATCCTGACCCGATGTCATAGCAAACCCGTACGCTAAACTGGCGTCGTTTGTATCGCTAGAACTAGCATTTGCGCCGGGGCACAGTATTTCCTACAACTTACATGTGCATACAGTGAAGGATCAGATCAGCCTGCGCTTCCATATTGTCTATCCAGAAACTTATCTTGCTGCATGAAGGAGTATCGGTGCCTTTTCTATCCTTAGAGCGCAAAACAAAATCACTGATCAGACTGCGCGGATGCGCAGGCTGATCTGAGTCTTCGTTGGGCGCACATGTCTCATTGTAGGTTTTGTCATGCGCTGGCGCATTTCTGCTTGAAAACTTTCAATATTTTTCTTATTTTTATTGCCCTGCTTTTTAGAACCGCCTCAATGAGACGGTTCTAACGAGTGCCCAAAATCTATGTTTTTGATCAAAAATAAAGAAAATAATTTATACTCCGTAACGTCCTCTTTTATCTTTATCATGCTGAGTTTAAAGGGGTGGTCATTACACGGACTTGTTTGATTTTTGTATCGCGACGGAAGTAAGGGCGAGAATTGTGGCCATGTAAAATAGAATTAAGCCCAACCCCAAGTGGAATTGTTTACACTGACCATTCCAAGGCGGTTCTTCTGTCGCTGGTTATTTTTGTTATGGTTTGTCTTTGAGTGTGTGTATCGGTTATATTATTTTGTTTTGGATAGCCAATTGGCAATTTTGTGGGAAAGTAACTACCCTTTTGTCATTCCGCTATTGATGTTTCCATTAGGTCTAGTTGTTCATGGTTGTTTCTTTTGTTTCCCTTTGGTGTCTCTGATGTGAACTGTGGTTTAATTGAATCGATTCCTTACCATTGCCTTCACTTCTATTTTGATGTCGTGTCGTCCCCCTAAACTAGGTATTCAAGAATGTCATGAGAAGTTGGTTTGGCTCCAGCAGACAATGCCGCTACCAACGTGGCCGTTGTTAGCCGGCACCACTATGTTAACCCTCTTCAGCAAGTGATTGGTGGTACTAAGGCCTATGAGCTCCAGCCTTTGGTTGTAGAGAGGGCTGTAGTCCATGACCACATTTGTAATTAAGCCACTAAGTTTACTGCATGTATACCTTATTACCTAAGCTTCATTGAAGACCATACAAAGCGCGATTTATTGCATATTCAAGCTCTTGTTCCGCCACTGAACTTTCCAAATTATTAACTTCATGTTTTACTGCCATCCAAAAAATGTGATTAAATATTGCGATGAAGTCTTTGAAAGATAAGGGAGATATCTGAATTGGTCTAAAGAATTCTAATGAAGTGTTAAATAAATTGGAATCCGGACGTTTTCGTGCTTGAAGTCGGTGTACTTATGATTTTTCCACCCTTTACACTACATTTACTGATTTAAATGACGTTTTATGGTTAAAACTCCCTCAATCTTGCATATAATGTACGAGATGCTTTTTCAGTTCTGAAAAGCGTAAAAATTATACTTTATGGTCATGTAAGGAAGTGTGTGAAGCTCTCGACTTTCTGCTTGACAATATTTACATAAGTTTTGGTACTTAATTATATAAACAAACTGTGGGTATTCCGATGGGTACGAATTGCGCATCCCTTGGTACCGATCTGTTCTTGTTTTTGCTATGAAAGAGACTTTATGATGTCCCTTTGCGTTGAAAACCAATCTGAAATCATTGAAGCATTTAGCTCGATTTCTAGATATTTGGATGATTAATTAAATATTGACAATAGCTATTTCTATGGTTTGATCAGTCAAATTTACCCCCAAGAACTTAGTTAAATAACGACAATTCTTCTGATACCGAGGCCCCGTTTTTCGATTTACATCTATCTATTGTAGTTAGGTTTGTTTCCTGCAAAATTAATGTTAAAAGCGATGATTTTGATTTTGAAATTGTCAATTTTCCTTTCTTTGATGGTGATGTTCCTCGTGCGGCATCCCATGGCGTTTAGATTTCGCAATTCATTCAATTGGTCCGGGTATTCAGCCATGTAACTGACGTCAATACCCGTAATAAATTATAAAATGCTAAACTTCTTAATAAGGGTTATCGATATCATAAACTACGGGTCGTTTTACACATTTTATAGACAGTATTCCGATTTAATTTCAAAAGTCAATGTTGGACTTGAATTTCTTCTGCAACAAGGTCTATGGGAACCTGAATATTATAGTGACTTAGTATATAAATAATGAAAAATATATACTTGCAAGGATTTCAGCACCAACTTTCGTAAAATCGTTCTTCGATATAAAAAGATTGTGAACAACATAAATGTTATACGGCATACTACTTGCATGGTAGTTAACCCAATCATGGTTGACAAAATTGCTTCACTCTTATAATTGCACGCCTGTGGGTAAGGCCTCAGTTTCTACGACGGTTCCAGCGTAAACGTTTACTGAGAATTAGACATAATTTTATTTTATGTAATGTTGCTCTGTCTCTGGTTGAACCCATCGCAGTCTATCTGTTGGCTTAATTTTGTCTCAGCATTTCAGTGGTTTCTTGCTGGCGAGTAAGCACCGTGTTTCCATCTCTGTGGTTGTTTGATTTTTGTGTTCTCGGGGAGTTAGGAGGATTTATGCGGACTGACCAAATAACGTGTCTAAATCCAACGGAATTAAGGGCAATGATTGCGGCCGCTAAAATCGATTTAAGTCCCCCACCCCGCCCCGGCATTGGAATTCGTTTCACTGACCGTTCCAAGGCGGTTCTTATGTCGCGGTTTATTTATGTTATTGTTTGCCTTGGAATGTGTGTACTGCTTTTATTTTTGATTTGAATAACCAATACATAGATATAAGTAATAGATACATCCAAAGACAAATTATAACAAAACAAAACCACAATAGAAGAACCGCCTTTGAACCGTAAGTTAAAAGTATTTCACATGGCTATAATCCAATCCCTTGGTTCTGTCGTGGTTAAGACAAATAATTTGTTCGGTCCGCATGAAGGCATTGTAGCTCATCAGTGCTATAACTCCAAGAACATAGACACGACTACAGAGACGAAACAAAGGTGAGGACTCGACAGCATGAAATAACCGTGAAATGATGGAGCAAAAGAAAACCAACAGTTGGGCTCAAACCAGAGTCATAGCATTAGGCACAAAACGACATTTCTTAGAAAAGTAGAATTTGAGGCCCGACCCGCCGACGTGCAGTTCAAGCGGAAAGCAAAGTTATCAACCGTGATTGGGTTAACCACCATGCATTCAGTCTATGAAAAATATTTATGTTGTATCCAACCCGTTTATATCGAAGAAAGTCTACTTATGGCTTGTCATTGGTAAAAACAAATCATAAATAATTCTGAGAACTGGCACTTTGTAGGGATTTTCCAGACTATGATGCCTACCATAGAACTTTTTAAGCGTTGCTTCCAGTTTGGATTTCGATTCCCCTGTAGTGAGAAAAATAAATAATGGAGAGGTATACTTGCCTGACACATTTCCATCATTTATTCTTCTTTTCATTTACTTATTATATAGTATATAATATACTGATAATAAAATTGAAATTTTGCTAAACATAAACAGATTCCTACTTTTATTTCCAATAAGTGACTATTGATTTAACCATTGCGAAAACACGCCTATGCAAATGCATTGTAAACCTTACCGCTGAAAAAGCGTAATTCTTTAGATGAAAAATAAGGTTTACCCCCGTAAACCCCAGTTTTACAATATGAAAGTGGGGTTCAATGCGGTTAAAATTATATAGGCGTGTTAATGTGATATCTGACTATTTAATAGAGGTAATTTATATTTATTAAAGTGGCTGCTGGCTGCAGAAGCGAGTTGTGGCTACGCAGTAGAGGTTAAATAGAATATTATGTTTGTTTAGGCGGAGGGGGTATTGGTATTTGTGGCTGCTGGTGCTAGGAAAAAGATGGGCATGAGCTCAGGAAATCAGAAAGAAAGAGAATCAAGAGGAAAGAAAGCGGTCAAGGAAATAGAAAGAAAGCAAGTCAGTAGTATAGAGTATCATCAATGATGTTACAAGATCGACGACAAGATGACCGCCATTTTGACCTTTGTTGACCCTCGATTAGCTTTGAGGGTAGACGCGTTTAGCGGAAACGCCCTAGATGACAGGAAGGTAGCGTCACGTCCTAGGGCGTGGTCTTGTTCTTGCGCGGAAGCATCGTGCAGCCCGATCTATTTAAGGTACGGTTAGGTAAGGATTAAAGGTGCGGTTAGTACTTTTATTTTTCATAAGACCATATTGGATACGATATTGTTAGTACCTTGACTTTTGAAATTTGATACTTGTACGTTCAGTCCGATCACATGGGTGCGTTATATCGTCCGTAGTGGTAATAGAAACCGTAAACTCCGAACAGGACTGCTTTAAATATGTTCTTATAGAAAGATTTTCTGATTAGCTCATTGACATGATGGCAAGCAGCAAAAAATTACATATTGTTAGACATTAGCGATGTATATAAAATATACAGTGGGGATACAGTCAGGATACAGTGACGCTATAGTGAGGATACAGTCAGGATTCAGCCAGGATTCAGTTAGGATACAGTGGTCTAGGGTGTTTCCGCTAAACGCGTCACCCCTCACAAAGCTCATCGAGGGTTAGCCAGTGTCAAAATGACGGTCATCTTGTCGACGATCTTGTGACGTCATTGATGCCAAAGAGACGCCTATACTACTGAAGTCATAAAATCAGAAAGTAGCAGAGTTCGCAAAACGGAAAGAAAGAGAGATAGGAAAATGAAAAGTACAATAGTCGAAAACTATTGAAAACAAGGTAGTTCGAAGAAAGAAGGAATGAAAAATCTGGAAATCAGGAAGAAAGTTTTGTTTGTCTGATTTGAGATTTAAAGTCCCCAATATGACATTTTGGAGACGTTGCTTCCAATTTCGTGGGACTTTTACCCGACACTGAGATGAAATGACATCTCAAGCCCTATCACCAAATGAAGCCAATTTAGTTTATAAGCATGAACGGTCCGACTCTGGAAAAAAGAAACAAAAGTGTGCAAGGAAAATAGAAAAAGGAACTAAGGATATAAAAGAATTTAGATCGAACTTCGGTGAAGATGATGTCACACCTACGCCCCCGCAACCCTACATGCCGCACCCAAAGTATATTTCTGATAGAAGTAATAAATATAGGAATTTAAGAAGTATCCGCAGTTTTAATATCTGAGGTTATGTTTGTTTGATTTGAGGTTTAACTTCCCCGTCAACACTGTAAAGGTCATTTTGGAGACGTTGCTTACATTTTGTGGGACATTTACCCGACATTGAGATGAAATCCCAATGAAACCAATAGGGTTTATAAACATGGACGGTCCGAGATCCTCTAAGCGGTTTACCAGTACTCGTGTGCGGGTCGGTTTCAGTATTCTTCAAGGCCCGATGGGCGGGGACGAAATATCTGAGGTTTGAACATGACTAAGTTCATAATGCGGAAAAAGACAAGAAAAGACCTAACAATTATATCAAAGTCCATTCACACCCTAATACGATACAGAAAGCATATGCAAAGTTTGAAAATAATAGTAAGATGAGTTGAACTCACGAGGTATCTATTCTAAAAGTAATTGAACCTGAAAAAAAGGGGAAAACGTTGATAGAAATTAAAGGAGGATAATCCCAAAAGCACATGCACATCTGCAGACCATGACGAAAACGGCTGCAAAATTTCAAAAAGACCCCTAGCGAACTGTAAGAGAAAATGGGCTCACAAGGTACCTGTTCGTAAAGTAACTGGACCTGGAAAAAAAACAAGTTGTAAAAGTGGAAAAAATGATAAAAAATAAAGCAATGATAACCCTAAAACCACATACACATCTACAGACCATGACAAAAAAACTTGCAAAGTTTAGAAGGATTGGTAACAAATTGTAAGAGGAAATGCGCTCACAAGGTCTCAATTCCGACAGTAAATTGTCCCGGAAATAAACGAAGTTGAAAAAGTGAAAGTGTTGACAAAACATTAACAGATAATAACCACAAAACCACGTTTACATCAGCAGACTATGACAAAAGCACCTGCAAAGTTTCAAATTATTTGATAAAAAATAGAAGAAGAGTTGCGCTTGCAAGGTATCTATTCTAATAGTATTTGCATTTGGTAAAAACTAAGTCAAAACAGTGGAAAAAGTTGACAAGAAATGGAGGATAACGCAAAACCTGCATATCCTTAGACCATGGCAAAACACCTGCAACGTTTCAAAATGGTCGGTAAAACTGTAAGAAAAACACGACAGGTACAATTTTGACGGAAAGACGGGCAGACGGACGGACAGACGGAAGGAAGGAAACGTGGACGCCTATGCCTCCTGCTAAAGCAGGTCGACGAAAAGGGCTCAGGAATATATACAGAAATTTATTCGGGAAAATAGAAAGGGACTCATGAAAACTAAAGCCAGGGAGTGAACATTATAGACATAAAAGTAGAAAGAAATGGATCAGGAAAATAGAGAAAAATGAAGTCAGAAAAAAAAGAAAAAAAGAGTCGGAAAATAGAAACTAAAATCCTGAAAAAAGGAAGGAAGTCGGGAATTTAGAAATAAAGTTACTGAGGAAAATAGAAAAAGTGACTCGGGATAACAGAAACAAAGGACACAGGAAAGTAAAAGTAAATGGAGACAGGAAAATAGAAATACGGTCATGAAAATTGAAAGGATGACAGAAAAACAGAATGAAAGGCTGGCATGTAAACAGAACATCACGTGAACACGTCCGTGAAATGAAGACCCCCCAAACCCCACTTTATATAAAGACAACTGGGGTTTAAGGGGTTATACATTTTTTCTTATTTCTGCTCCAAGACATAGGCTGTGTGTACTCGTTAGAACGAGCACCCTCAAACTATGTTTTGAGCATTGATAAGAAAACTATCAAGGATTTTCATCAGAAAAGTAGCCATTTTGGAGATGTGAAAAATGCACTATGTCGCACGGGCGTGTTATCGTAATGAAGAAGGGGGTCAAGTATATAGAAAAAAGAGACTCACGGAAAATAGAAAAAAAGGGAATGAGGCAAATGGAAATAAAAGGAGGCAGGAAAATAGAAAGTAAATATTTGGAAAAAAAAAGACCTGGAGTTAGAAAGGTAGAAAAGATGGGCTGATGGAAATTGAAAGAAAGGGGGTCAGAAAAAGAGAAAACGAGTCAGGAAAATAAAAAGAAACAAAATGGAGTCGGGAAAACGGAAAGAGAATTGTTCAGGAAAATAGAAAGGAATGACACTCAAGAAAACAGGAACATCACGAAATCATGTCTTAGACCCACTTGTACCCCGCTTCTATAGAGTAAAACTGGGGTTTATCTTATTTTTTTTTTGTCTGCTCTAAAATATAGATTGTTGGTATTTGATAAAACCGACTCGATGAGGCGATTCTAACGTATACCCACAATCTATATTTTAAGCCGAGGTAAGACAAATATAACAATTTTCATCTTAAAATTTACGTTTTTTACTGCGGAAAAAATGTACAGTGTATTTAGTTTATACTAACTAAATACATTGTACATTTTTTTCTGCGTAAAATGTATTTGAGAAGGTGCGTTTTCTTAATACGAATAGTGTCTCAGATAAAAAGCAAAGAAAGACTCAGAAAAATTGAAAGAAAGGGAAGTCATAATAATAGGAAGAAAATAACGGAGTCTGCAAATGAGTTAGGAAAATGAGGAAAATAGTAAGGAAAATCGGGAACTAGTCCGTGAAATGATGACCCCCTAAACCCCACTTTATATAGAGAAAACTGAGGTTAACGGGTTGTACATTATTTTACTTATTTCTGCTCCAAGACATAGGTTTTGGGTACTCCCTATACCCCACTTTATATAGAGAAAACTGGGGTTTAAGGGGGTATACATAATTGTTCTCATTTTTGCTCCAAGACATAGGCTGTGGGTACTCGTTACAACCGCCTCAATGAGGCGGTTCTAACGAGCACCCACAACCTATGTTTGCAGTGTTTATAAACAAAAAATCACGGATTTGCATCAGAAAAAATGCCATTTTGGAGATATGAAAGAAACGCACTATGTCGCACGGGTGTGTTATCGTAATGGTTTGATTTGAGGTTTAACGTCCCCGTCAACACTGTAAAGGTAACTTTTGAGACGTTACTTCCAATTTTGTGGAACTTTTACCCGGCTGCCCAATGAAACCAATAGGGATTTTAAGCATGGACGATCCGACTCGCACCTCTTTGTCTTGGCAGGCTTAGATACTCTAAGCGGTTGACCAGTACCCGTGTGGGGTCGGTTTCAGCTCTACGTGGAAGCATCATGCAGCCCATCTATTTCTTCGAACCCCGATGGGAGGGGGCCGCTAGGAGTCAAGAACAGAAACAAAAAAAGTGAGTCAGTATAATGGACAGACAGGGAGTCAGGATAGTAGAAATAGGGAACAAGAACAATATAAAGAAAAATAATTAGGAAAAGCAAAGAACAAAGGATCAGTGACATTCAGGGGAATGGAGAAGCCTCCGTGGTGTAGTGGTTACGCTACTCGCCTTATAAACCAGGGATCGCTAAATCGATCCCGGGCTTCTCCAGACTTTCGGATGAGTCTTTCAACCGAGGTCCCGTCTCCGTTTGATCTTAGCTGTTGGTGGGACGTAAACCTCAAGCACTCAGTCACTCAGGAGAATGGATACACTTGGCAGATTTTTCTGCCATGTTCCAACGGGAGGCAACCTTCGCGAACTCCTGTTTGCTTTTCTATATACTATATCCCATGGAAATAAAGTGGTCTATTCTTAAAGGAAAAGAATTCGCTCCCCGGTAGCAAATGTTTTCCTTTAAGAGTTGACCCTAATTGGGAGTAAAACTACTTTTGAAGGAGCTCCCTCCCCTGAAGGCATATCCATTCCCCTTATCATTACGATAACTTACCCGTGCGACATAGTGCATGTTTTTCACCTATCCGAATTGGCTACTTTTCTAATGAAATTCCGTCATACTTTTCTTATTTATACTGCAAATATAGGTTGTGGGTGCTGGTTAGAACCGCTTCATTCAGGCGGTTCTAACGAGTACCCACAACCTATGTCTTGGAACAGAAATAAGACAATTAATGTATACCCCCGTAAACCCCCATTTTCTCTATATAAAGTAGGGTTTAGCGGACTAGTTTACATGATGTGACACACAAAAATACCAAAAAAAAAAAAAAACGCAGAATATAAACTTGCAGCGGCAAGTTCGCCTTGGGCGGACAGCAAAAAAAAAAAACTACTGGGCACTTCAGTTCCAGTCTTTTATTATAATCAACCTCCAGCCTCAATTTAAGTGCTGATTCATACAGACTACATGAACATGTGCATGCAACAATCACAAGCTGATTCACACGGTGGAATGTTAAGTTGCAGCACACGATGGAATCCTAAGTTGCAGCACACGGTGGAATCCTAAGTTGCAGCACACGATGGAATCCTAAGTTGCAGCACACGGTGGAATCCTAAGTTGTAGCACACGGTGGAATCCTAAGTTGCAGCACACGATGGAATCCTAAGTTGCCGCATACGGTGGAATCCTAAGTTGCAGCACACGGTGGAATCCTAAGTTGCAGCACACGGTGGAATCCTAAGTTGCAGCACACGGTGGAATCCTAAGTTGCAGCACACGGTGGAATCCTAAGTTGCAACACACGGTGGAATACTAAGTTGCAGCAGCGCACATAGAAAACAGCTATGCATGTGTCAGGGTTGAGGAGATAACCCTTGTCCTGCTGAATATTTTAATCTGCCACACCCACTACCGATTATCAACCAATCAGATTACTTGATGCAAATTATTGCAACATATTCACAATCGGAATGGCAAACAATGAAGATCCTGATCAGAAGCCATCTGATCTGGATCTTCATTGTTTTGAAAATAAGGCATATCCGGGCTCAGCAGGACAAGGGTTAACAATGATGTGACGTCAGAACAGAAACAATCAACCAACCAGCTAAGTCTCAGATCAGCCTGTTTGAAAAGATATACATTTAAGAAAAACAAATCACAAATCTGCATACAGATATTATTTTATAGCCATGAAATGCAATCATCAGGTAGCGCTTGTCACTGACTTGTGTGATATACTTGGAATCAAGGTATTTGAGTTTTCTATAATTAGAAACATACATATATGAGCCCGTGATATAACAATGGAAATCATAATTGGTTTTTCGGTTTAAAATTTTAAGGCATATTTCAGACGCAAAACAAGTTTGGTTTCTTCATACTGTTTGTTTGATTTGAGGTTATACGTCCCCGTCAACACAGTTTAGGTCTTTTTGGAGATGTTGCTTCAAATTTTGTAGGACTTTTCCCCGACATTGAGATGAAATGACATCTCAAGCCCTGTCGCCCAATGAAACCAATAGAGTTTATAAGCATGGACGTTCCGCCTCGCACCGCGGTTCCTGGACAGGCTTCGATCCTCTAAGCGGTTTACCAGTAGTTTCGGATTGAATTGCATGCGTAGTCAGCCTGTTGCTTTTTACGAGCTGCGTTTTACTAGACAGGTCAATTTTCGAAGAATAAAGTCTTTGTTTCCTTACAGAGTGCTGCTAGTAATCCTACAACACCATCTCAGCTGTATAAAACATCACCCTGGTCCTCTGGCAATAGTAAATATTCAATGAATATGCTAACATGGATAATTCGAGAGATTATAGTGCCAAGACCGGTGTAATATCACTGATTTAAAACAAGCTGGGACCCAGGAGGTTTCAATTTCAATAACTGCATAGTATTGTATTTATCCTAAGTATTCAGACACCTAAACTCCTTACCATATTTGCTCTTAAATTTGAACAAATACAGTTTAATACCTGATGTTGAGCGTTAACGTATCTGGATGGGCTGCAAACAGTGTAGACACAGATGAAACGCCGCGTTCTGCGGCGTTTCATCTGTGTCTACACTGTTTGTTCAGCCCTGTCTTTCCGAATACAAAATGTAAATATGGTAGGTCTACAGGAAAATTAACCCTTTCAACCCCGTAGACAGGTATATATACATATGCAAACGGTATTAACTCAGATGAGATGGCGCATAGTGATCCTATACTGTTTACCATTATGTTTATGAAAGGCCTCTATTCGCAAAATACGAATATGTCGAAAGTAAAAAAATAAAACTTCTACTTTGCACATGTATAGAAGGGCAGTTGAAGGTTTTACATCATAGTGTATTTTATATTTTCTTGTCCTTTGGGATCATTGATTCCATTGTGGAACTTTGAAAATATTTGAGGGTCACTAATGCGGCCTAATTGGCCGAAACTAGCTAGTCTGGCCCAGAACATATGCGCACCCCATGTTTTTCGATTCTGTGGTGTATTCCTTGCTTCAAAAGGATAACTCTTTTATAGAACATATTTATGGTAATTACTAGTTACTAGTGCTATATAATACACGATAATGACTATACTAAACGTAAATTACATGTAGATGCAATGCAAAATAATTAGTACGATAAATTCATTAAGACTTAGTTTAAGAATCAACTTAGATTGTCTAGGGATTTGAATTATATCCATCTCCTCAGTATTAATGAGTAGCGTTGTATGCCGACGAGTAGTCTTCCTATGATTTTCATTTGCTCTCTGAGTTTTGCTGCCAGCTAGGATTCTTCCATGGGGGTAAATGGGCCCCGTCAAGCGATTTTGGTACTTATCGCCTATGCGAGCAGCGAAGGTTCAGGCGAGCCTGCGCATCCGCGCAGTCTCGCCAGAACCTTCGCTGCTCGCTCATACAAGCAGTGAATCAAGAGGAACCTTCAGACAGAAAGCCATACCCCTGGCCCCTCTGAATGGCTGGGCATGCGCAGTTAAAATTTGTCATGACGGAATGCTCGAAGACACAAATTCGCTTGGCGGGGCTCAAATGTCTTCTCTGCAGACACATAACGTAGGCTTAACGTTGAAACAACGCTGAAACGTTGATTATACGTTGTGTAGGTACATTGTTATATGTACATGTATTATTCTGTATTGGATTCAAGGGCGACGGTTTGCATTATTCAGAACTTCAAGGTCTCAAAGATCTCTGGGAGGGGATGGGGGGCAAGAAAATTTGTTCAAGATAGGGGCAGTTCGAGCACTTGAGGGTTTATCATAGTGTCAGGTCAGGAGACATAATCTGATCATAATGTCTTTGGAATATATTTTCGATCGTCTTTAAATTAAAAATATATGTTTTTTGGAGTTTAGTAAGGCAACATTTTGGTCAGAAAGTAACAAAGAGAAACGATCAGGAACTGATACAATCCGGTCCAAAATTCTTCCCACAATATCACTAGGGAAAGAAGTCGAAACATGGAGTGACGACAGTAAACAAATTGGACAACAGGTAAACCGTGTCAGCAGCACTTTCCCAAACAAGCAGTGACTCAGAATATCTAAAACTGACTAAATAGGAGCAATATACATAATGGGGGGGGGGTGCATCAGAATCACCAACATGGCAAACATTAAACTTGAAGGATCAATGTACCTAAAATGAACAACAAGAAAGGGAGAAGAGTCAAATTAATCAACGCAACAGCATATATAATTTGGGAAAGAATCAGACCCACCAACACAAAACATGAAGGAAACACAGCAAAAGCACCGACTTGGAACGGCCAGTAAACATTACTGGTGGGTTTAAGTTAACTTTGCGGGATCCCAACCCTCGTCCTCTCTTTCACTGTGGTGAATTGTCAGTTGTTGTTGTTGTTGTTATTTTTGTGCCTACTTGCAATTTTACGACAGCCCACTCAAAGCAAAGGCCATGTCGGCCAGTCAGTTAGCCTCACTGTTCCTGGACAGGCTTAAACCTTCTAACCGGTTTACAATTACTTACTAAAAACCCATCCCCATCCTCCCCGGTAGTAACAAACAATAGCAGGTGAGTTAAAGGACGAGTCCCCCAGCAACCGTTTATCTCAAGCCGTCCCCTACACACACCTGTTACGGGCCTCCGTGGCCTAGTGGATAAGAGCGCTGACAATCATTATGTCTCTCACCGCTGTGGTTCGAGCCTCGCTCAGGTCACATGTGAGACGCAAATTTCTGCAACGGAAGGTCAGGTGGTGTTTCTCCGGGCACTCCGGTTTCCGCCCACCTCCGATTAACGATCGGCTCGATATGAGTGAAATAATCTTGAAAGGGAGGTAAAACCAACCCCCCCCCCCCCAAAAAAAAACAAACAAAAAAAACGATTATATAAATAAATAAAAACTCACACCTGCTGCAAGCGCGAAAGGCCCTTGTCATAAAGGCAGAGCAGTAGAATGACCCAGCATAAATATCAGTTGTACTTCATTTTAATGCCCCCAACTTCGAAGAAGTTGTGGGGGCATATTGGTTTTACCCTGTTCGTCCGTCCGTCCTTCCGTCCGTCCCGCTTTTTTACTGCATAACATAACTTAAGAACCTTGGGTGCTCGGGTTTTGAAATTTCATATATGGATCCCTTATGAAAAAATAATTGACCCGTTATGTTTTTTTTTTTCTATCTCTCGTCAAGATTATGCATCTAATCTCAAAAACTGTTTGAGCTATTGCCCTGAAACTTTATAGACTGGTTCAGGATGACGTATAGATGAACTGGTTTGCTTTTGAAAAAAAAAATCCAAAATTTTTGTCTTCAGTTATGGCCCTTTGAATTTTTTTTTGCGTTTTAAGCTTGTAAGCAAGATAACTAAAAACTGTTTGAGCTATTGCCCTGAAACTTTACAGAATGGTTGGGGAGGATGAGAAGATTAACTGATTAACTTTGGACAAAAATCCTTTTTTTTCTCGTCAGGATTATGCCCCTTTCTTGAGTTATGCGCCTTTGCAAAAAATACTTTGAAATCTTGTAAGCAAGCTATCTCAAAAACTGTTGGAGCTCTTGCCCTGAAACTTTACAGACTGGTTTGGGATGATGAGTAGATGAACTGATTAACTTTTGAAAAAAATCCAAAAATTTTTTCTTGAATTATGGCCCTTTGAAATTTTTTTGCGTTTTTAGCTTGTAAGCAAGATAACTAAAAAACTGTTTGGGCCATTGCTCTGAAACTTTATAGAATGGTTGGGGATGATGCGAAGATGAACTGATTAACTTTTGTCAAAAACCCATTTTTTTTTTGAGTAATGCCCCTTTGAAATTTTGCGCGTTTTAAGCTTGTAAGCAAGATATCTCAAAAACGGTTTGAGCTATTGCCTTGAAACTTTACAGGCTGGTTCAGGACGATGAGTAGATGGACTGATTAACTTTTGCAAAAAAAATCCGCAGGATTATGCCCCTGTCTTGAGTTATGCCCCTTTTCAAAATACTTTAATTCTTGCAAGCAGGATATCTCAAAAACTGTTTGAGCTTTTGCCCTGAAACTTTCCATACTCGTTTGGGATGATGAGTAGATGAACTGATTAAGTTTTGAAAAAAAAATCCAAAATTTTTTCTTGAGTAATGGCCCTTTGAACTTTTTTTGCGTTTTAAGCTTGAAAGCAAGATAACTACTAAAACTGTTTGAGTTATTGCCCTGAAACTTTACAGAATGGTTCAGGAAGATGAGTAGATGAACTGCTTAACTATTGAAAAAAATCCGATTTTTTTCTTCAGTTATGGCCCTTTGAAATTTTTGTGTTTTAAGCTTGTAAGCAAGATAACTCAAAAACTGTTCGCGCCATTGTCCTGGAACTTTACAGAATGGTTGGGGATGACGAGAAGATGAACTGAGTAACTTTCGACAAAAAAAATCAATTTTGTTTCTTGAGTTATGTCCCTTTGAAATTTAGCGTGTTTTAAGCAAGATGTCTAAAAAAACTGTTTGAGCTTTTGCCCTGAAACTTTACAGGTTCAGGATGATGAGTAGATGAACTGATTAGGTGAATTTTAATGCATTTGCAATTTGGGGAACTTAATGCATGCTTGCTTAAGACAGGTTGCTCGCTTAATAGAGATGGACACTAAGACAGGTTTGACTGTACGAGATCTCTAAAACTGTATGAGCTATTTTCCTGTAACTTAAAACACTGGTATGGGGTGATAAATGAATGACCTGATTAACTTCAGTTTTGCTTGTGTTATGTTCCTTCTAAAATTTCAGCATTGCAGCCAAATAAAAATAAAGATATCTAAATGACTGTTAGGGACAAGCAGTGTTAGGTCAAGCAGTGTTAGGGTCAAGAAGTTGGGGGCATTGTGTTTCATAAACACTGGCTCTAGTTCGTTTATCTTCACATCATCAGTCATGTTAACAATTCCGTTAAATGAAGACCCCCGTAAACCCCAATTTATATAGAGAAAACCGGGGTTTACATGGATATACATTATTTTTCTTATTTCTGTTCCAAGACATAGGATGTGGATACTCGTTATAACCGCCTCAATAAGCCGGTCTAACGAGCACCCACAACCTATGTTCGGAGTATAAATAAGTCAAAACAGGAAAAGTAGTCCGTTTGGAGAAATGAAAGCATGCACTATGCAACACGGGCGTCTTGTCGTAGTGTATACACTTGAGGTTCTGTGGAAAGCTTGTTTCTTTTTTTTTTTTTTTTTTTTTGCATTGCAATTTAAGCACCATACTCATTGAAATTAATAAAGCAAACAAGTACGATAAGGTACATCGCCCCCGCATTTCGGGGCTTGAAGAAATAGATGGGCTGCATGAGCTGAAACCGACCGCACACGAGTACTGGTAAACCGCAAAGCGATGCGAGTCTGTCCGTCCATGCTTATAAACCCTACTGGTTTCATTGGGCGACAGGGCTTGAGAAGTCATTACATCTTTGCTGAAGCAGCTTCTCCAAAATGACCTAAACAGTGTTGACGGGGACATTAAATTTCAAATCAAACAAACGAACAAACGATAAGGTACGTGCACTTTCCATACCTCATTCGTATATATATATATAGTGGCTTTCACAAAAGGTACAACAAGCCGACAAATGGGGTGCGTTAAGATCATTTTCGAAAACCTAAGCAGAATTTATGCAACGGCCCAGACGCCAAGAGTCTGGGGATAGAAGATATAGTTTATTCTCTTTTCGTGCGAACAGATACTTAGAGCCTGAACAAATTGATGTAAGGTTATCTTGTAAAATAAACTACGAATTTACATAATTATAATGACTGAGACTTCCAGTAAATTCTTTATATCGTAATATCGTGTTTTATAGACCTCGAGTAGACCATTTCTAGCTCAATTGATTTTCATTTAATTCTGATATTCCACACTTACCAGGGGCGATCGAGAGACGATCAAGTGCTAAGATGTTCTACGAACACTCGTTGAATATCACACCTATGTGATATTAAAATAATGATGTGTGTGTTTGAGTTTTACGCCCACCAACAGCTATGGTCATATAGAGACGGAATCTTGCCTTCAAGACTCATTCGAAAGTCTGGAGAAGCCCTGGATCGAACCCATGACTCCTGCTTTATGAGACGAGTAGCATAACCACTACACCAAGGAGGCTTCTCTGTGATATTCAAAGAATCAAGCATGACGACTGGTTACTTGGAATAGGGAACTCAAGCCAAATGCGTGACTGTGGTTAAAAAAAACGAAAATTTTAAGATGAAAACCTATGATGTTTTTCTTATTTCTGCTCAAAATATAGATTTTGGGTACACGTTAGAACCGCCTCATCGATGCGATTATAACGAGTACCCATAAAATCTAAATAGGAAAAATAAG
This sequence comes from Lucinisca nassula, assembly GCA_963580285.1. Taxonomy (NCBI): domain Eukaryota; kingdom Metazoa; phylum Mollusca; class Bivalvia; order Lucinida; family Lucinidae; genus Lucinisca; species Lucinisca nassula. The sequence continues at coordinate 155,822,982 of OY757015.1, forward strand.
GTTTATCCCCGCAAACCCCAGTTTTAATATATAATAGTGGGGTTTAAGGGGGATATAAAGGCATGTATTGGTGATGTTTGAGTGGCATTCATTAGACTTACTTAACGACATTATGTACCAAAGGGCAATAAATGAACGGTCGAATGCTGCATTACAACACGTATGTGTTTCCCTTCAGCTAGCAAAATGTAACTGGCCACCCAGTTTTCATCAGTCATACTCCATTTGAAACCAATACCAATAACAAGACGGCCATGGTGGCCCTTGATCGTTCACCTGATCCATACCATACTGTACAAATGAAATGGGGTAGGTAGTAAGGTGGAGTGGAGGTTTTGAGCAATTTTGATCGACAGTGACCCAAAAAAACATTTCTGTGACATTCTATCAAAATCAAGTTAGCTGTTTATGAGTAGGTCATTTTAAGGTTTGCATATTTTAGCTCTGGTACCTATCATGTTCATTTGAGCAAAAGTCATACACTGTATACATATACATATAATGTAGTCACTAGGGCGATAACAAAAAAAGCCATAGTGACTTTGAACTTCAGCCTAGAACTCTGAATGTTGATCTTGCTTGAGAATATTATTATACCTTACATTTGTGTGAAGTTACATCAAAATCCATTGATAAATCTATGTGCTTGCTATAGCCATGTAAAAGTTTTCCTAAAACAGCCACAGTGACCTTGACTTAGGCTCAGAACCCAGAAAGTCGAACTTGCTTCATATCTTATCATACCCAACATTTGTGTGAAGCTGCATCAAAATCCATCATTATGTAGGTGCTAGAGCGATGAAAAAGTTTTTTGTTTCTAAAAAAAAGCCACTGAGACCATGACCTTGAGCCCAGTACCCTGAAAGTCGAACTTGCTTAAGATATTATCATACCCAACATTTGTGCAAAATTACATAAAAATCCTTTGATAAATATAGGCGCTAACGTGATGGCAAAGATAGTGGTGGGGTATTATGTTATACCTTCGAGTGTATGACCGTCCATCCGTCCGTCCGTTCGCACGTCCGACCGTCCAAACCATTTCCTATCGATAACTCGAGAATTTTTTCTAATATATATATATTTCTTTTTTAATTCTGCATACAGGTTTATACCGGGGATGAGTGGTATGGGATTGTTAATGGGCAAAATCCGTTGACATTTGACACAGTTACGGCCCGTGTCAGTTTCAAATAAGTGGTTTTGAGGCGTTTCTATAACTGCAAAATATGTTAATGAATACATTAACATTTGATGTAAATGTGCAAATGCAAGATCAAATACGTTAATATTTGGCAAGTTATAACCGTTAACAATTCCCACGAGGCCCGCCTCGGTAGCTTAGTCGGATGCGCGTCTGACTGGTGATCAGGAGGGCGCGGGTTCTATACCTGCCGGGGTCGGCAATATTCTTTCGTTTAGATGGATCATGAATTTTTTTCAACGGTCATTCTCTCCCTTCTGCTGACTGAAGAAGGGCAGTTGTCAGTTTCTGACGAAAGCATTGCAATGTACTGTATATGTAACCGCTTACATATAAATAAGTTCTGAATAGTTAGATATATCCTTTGGAAGCAAAGAATACACCAATATAAACGAAAATAGCAGACTCGGTTTTGTTCATGACCAGTACTGAAATGTGTAACACCGGCGACGCACTCTAGCGCCAAGGAAAAGTGTGGATAGGTAAACTGACCGGCTCAAAAATGACCTAAAATATGGTTGACTGGACCTTTAAACTCCAATACAAACAAACACGAACGATTCCCATGAAATGGCTTTTTGGACATATTACTTTTCTAATTGGAATAGAACGATATATTATGGCAGTTAACAACTCCCATTAAATGGTTTTTGGACTCTTATTCCTTTACTTTAATGTAAAATAGTGTAACGGGACCACCTCGCCGAGGCAAAAACATAACAATCAGAACAGGATGCTCATGGTGGCGTTACAATGTAAATTGTGGGTTGGCCTTGGTCTGCAGCAATGCTGGTGGTAGACAAAAGACTACAACTATTGATTTCATGCTCCAGTTATTTAATTAAGGTCCTTTGAATGCAAGAAGAGCATGACATGGAATAAACTTCTAGATACTAGAAAAATAACTATGGTACATACAAGAGTGGAGCCCTATAGATGACTTTTACCTTACAAGGATCAAACCTTAAATATATACAGGAGCTGAGCCTTAACAAGTAGCATGGAAAATTATAGTTGACAGTTATGGGAAAACTCTCTCGTAATATTCCAAGAGGTACAACGGAGAGATCACATGCTCTACTGGCTTAGCCGGTGTTAGTTTTAGGAAGAACTGATTGCTAAACATTCATTTCTCTTCACCCCAAGTTACAGTTAATAAGCTGTGTATATATCTAGTAATGTCACCTAAATCCACGGTATCACCCAAAGTTCAAGAATTTCAGCCCTCACCCAAATCTGAAGACGACACCCAAATTGGAAGAGCTCACCCAAATCTCAATAATGCACCTATATTTAGAGCTCACCCAAATCTCAAGAATGCTCGATTATGGTGATTTTTAGCTATCTCCCAGATCTCCAGTATGAGTAAAATGAAATATAAAGCTAGTTTGTGCCCTTTTTGGCACCACAGTATGAATTTAACCAGTCTAGGAACAGATGTCTGGAGATTGGATTCTCACCTAAAACTCTACAAGGCTAGCCAGCAGAGCGGCCATTATTTTGACAGCACAGTCTGACATGTAAAAAAAAACCCTTAAGAGGTGGAAAATCTGATAAAATAAATGAAAGAACAATGCATAATCTCAGTAGATTATCCTTAAAGCTAGTGCCAACTCTGCCAGTCATAAAAGAAAATGGGAGAAGATAAAAAAACTAGCATTTACTTGCACCCAAACGGGAAGATAGATAGATCGTAGGGAAAAAGGATAGAGAGATAGAGAAATCTGTATTATAAATGATTATGAGACCTCCTTAGGGCCAAAGCAGCGTCTTGGAGGCATTCTGGTTATATAAACAGTCTCTTAGTACAAACAGATCTGTACAATAGCAATCAAGTAGAGCTTTCAGCTTTTACAAACTTTCAAGCCGGTCCTCTGACGCAGAAGGCTGCGCCCAGCCTCCTTATATAGTATCCGGCCACGTGACAGGAGACCACGTGACTTTGTTGACGTAAACAATAACAACGTCACAACGGACATTTCCGATCAATGCCGGAGATGCGGTTAGTTTCCGGACATTCTGGGTACAGAACGAAAAAGTCCGAACGCATCCAAATGGGTCGGGTATAAAAGCCAAGGCCGCGCCGGGCCGGGCCGAGCCGCCGAGCCAAAAATTGCCGATCCGAAGATTTTATTTTTCGGAATTTTAACCGAAAATGAAATGTCAGTGGTAAATTTTGATATGATAATGTTAATTATATCAAATCTGATACTCAGCATCAATTTTGTTCTTTTTGGTGCCCTAATTTTTGTTTTATAGCAAATTTGCCAAATTTGTGGGGTATAAAAGCCAAGGCGGTTTTTTCGTACGTTTGATCGAATTTGAATGAAATAGACATGAATGTGTGAAAACATGTACATGACAACCCCAAAAAAGTATTTTCTAAACCTGTTATTGTAAAAATTCCAGTCAATTCCTTTTAGTATTTGTGATAACCGTATTTTTGGTGGATTTATGTAGGCAACGTCGTAATGAACCGCAACGGACGGCAATGTCAAATAAATGATACTGGCATTTAAATATAATATCTGAATGGTAGGAAATAAAGATAGAGCTTTATGAAACTCATCATATTTCTTAATCATGTTTTAGACATATTAATTATGTTTTGATACTTACCTATTGTATTATTATTGCTTGTTAATATGCATCAGTCAGTAAGTGATTAGTGCATTAATTGACTTATCTAATTGTTTTAATTAGTGAGATCTTGTCAATTATGGTTCTTAAAGCATTCGATTCTTTAAGTTAACTGAACCGCGATCATCATGATACTCGTTAGAACCGCTTCGACAAGGCAGTTCTGATGAGTACCCACAATCTATGTCTTCATAGATTGCATATATAGATGGGCAATACCACCGCCTTGGTGATTGAAAGGGTCGTAAATATAGATTGTGGATACTCGTTAGAACCGCTTCGACAAGGCAGTTCTGATAAGTACCCACAATCTATGTGTTCATAGATTGTGTATACTCGTTAGAACAACCTCGACAAGGCAGTTCTAACGAGAACCCACATTCTATGTGTCCGAAATAATGTTTAATGTAAATAATGTATATACTATAAAAATTGGGGTTTGATGGATTCTAAATTAAATAGACATAAACTGCTTAGCAGTAATGTTCTTTATTATTATTATCATTATGTTCAGGAGAGGTATCTCAATATTTTCTAAGATATTTGGATTTTGATGATATGAAATGGGCAGGGCAGGCGGCTTGGGCATTATTGTGTGTGTCATTGAATGCATCTGACAATAAACAACATCAAATAAAAAAGGTTGGAATCTGAACAGTTTCTGAGATACATATTTTTTTACATTTTCTTTGGTCCAATCAAATAGCCCCACCTCAGACAGAATCAGTGACCATAAACATGCTAAACAGTTATGAGCTGTAGGAGAAATGCAGACATAAATGTGCACCTAAACGTGAACCTGGTTATGAACGTAATAATGGGTGACATAGTACGCACATACGAACATAACATCACATCGAAAAAATATATATGCCTCACTCACTCCTTCCTTTGGCATGCAGAGATATAAGAAAGGTCTGCTTGAATATCTTTAATAATCCCACTTCAAGAGCACGTCTAAAAAGAATGTGGTACATCTACGTGAAGACACAGGCATGTACATTTGAAAATGGTTGTTCACAACTGTATTCTGACATGCTTAACGCATATTGAATCAAATGAATCTACAGAAGAATAGCTTTCATCGTCACCTGAACTTGAGCTGTTGCCTCTTTTTGAACAGCATCTGTTACACTGTTCATATACTGTGACTTCAACGATTTTTACTGACTTTGGCTGATGGCCTTAAAACTGAGGTTCTTTAACACAGAAGCGATATGGACACATGCCTCATTTTCTTGCTAAGTCGCAAAAGCAATTATCTACACAGGAGGCAAACGAAACTCGATTAGTCACCAAGGGAAGGTGGGTGGTTGAGTCTGCCAATGGCCGAATAAAAAAATGGAAGGCACTTTCAAATGTAATGCCAAACTCCAACATACCTTGCATTGGTTTAGTTTAAACTTAGTTTAAACGTATTTTATTGCATCAAAACATGACAAAACATGCATGCAATGGGGTTGGGTCACAAGTTCTCACAACATTAGTTACGACCCTTCCCCTACATATAGTAACATCATCAAAATTACAGTCACGCGACAATGACAAACACATAAATTATTAACATTTATACTTCAGCAGTATTTGATAAATAAATAAATAAATGAATAAATAAATAAATAAATAAATAAATAAAGTGTGTGTCTCTACAGAATGGTTGTGGTTTGGGATTCAGCGGTATGATATAGATCATCACGCATACATGATTCGATGCATAATCTCAGAAGTTGTTAGAAAATCTACCAGTATTCTTGATGTATGTATGTACAGCATTGAAAATAATCATGTTCTCCTCGAATGGTAGCTGTGTAATACCATAAAGTAAAATATTTAAATTAAGGGGGTGAAAATTTCGAGTTTCGGTAAAAAGATTTACTCTCTGATTTGCATATTTCGGACAGCGAAAAAAATAGTGCTCAGCATCCTCATTTTCTAAGTTACATTGACAAACAGGACTGATTAATAAATGGTTAGTGTATAAGTCACTGAACAAGTTGCTACATTTGTTACGTATTCTAGCATGCATTACAGATAAAAATCTATCACCTTGAATATAATATTTTGGTACTCCCTCTGTAATTGAATAATGACTTTTTATTGCATATTTAAAAGAATTAAGAGAAGAGCTATTACGTAAATTCTCATCCAAGTCGTTCCATAATAACAGAGATGATGGAATACAAGAATTTCGAAATAGCTCTGTTCTGCAGAAAGGAACGGAGAGGTTATTACGGTTTCTGAGTGGATAATTAGTGGTTTCTCTTACGGCAGGAGGAATGAGATCAACAATATACGAGGGGACTTGCCCATTGATTGATCTGTACATAAAATATAGTTTCTGTTTTTTACGTCTCTCCGATAAAGGAGTCCACCCACATTATTTGTATAATAATTCGAGTGAAACAGACCTTGTCAGTCCAGTTACAATTCTGGCTGCTTCATTTTGTAATATTTCCAAAGCATTAGAATCTTGCTCTGTGCAACCATCCCATACTAAAGAGGAGTATTCAAGTATCGGAAGGACATATGAATTATAAATTTGATTTAAGGCAAATCTATTTAGCGTGAATTTTAACTTTCTCATAATACCAACAACTTTTGCCGCACTATTTAAAATATTGTCAATATGTGTATGCCACTTACAATTGCTGCTAAGCGTCAAACCTAGATGTTTGTGGTTATCTACAAATTTAATTTCAGTGTCGTTGAATATTAACTTTGGAAAATTTTCAAACCCTTTTAAAGTAAAAAGCATTGCTTCTGTTTTCAGCGGATTGAACTTTACAAGCCACTGTTTTGCCCATGCAACTAAAATGTGAAGATCATGGTTAATAATACCTTCAATATCAGCAATACTAGATGCTGAAAAAACAAAGAACTATCATCTGCAAATAACCTTGTCAAACTTAGCAGCGATTCAGATATGTCATTCACGTATATTAAAAATAATAGAGGGCCCAAGACGGACCCTTGAGGAACTCCAGCATTGATATTTTTAAAATCAGACATACACGATTTGATAACTACTCTTTGTTTCCTATCAGATAAATAATCTGAAAGCCAATTAAGTAAATCGCCATCGAAGCCATACTGGCGTAATTTAAAAATAAGTCCTTTGTGCCAAACTCTGTCAAATGCTTTGGAAATATCACAAAATACCATGCAAGAATATTGCTTATTGTCTATGGCCTGACATATATGATGAAAGATGTCAATCAACTGAAAAGTTGTTGAATGACTGGGTAAGAAACCCGATTGGTATTTGTATATTAAGTTATTTTCAATTAAAAAGTTATGCATATTTTTGAATACAATACGTTCTTGAAGTTTTCCTATACCACTTAGTAAAGAGACAGGACGAAAATTAGATGGCTCTGAGTTATCACCGTTTTTTGGCAGCGGAATAAGATTCGAGTGTTTCCACATGTCTGAAAATTTACCTTCTCTAAATGATCTATTAAATAAGATGCTCAGCGGTATTGAAACTTCCTTAGCTACTGGTTTTAACATTTTATTACTAATTCCATCCGGTCCGTTAGCTTTATTTGGATTCAAGATCTCAATCAGCGTTTGGATTTCAGAAGGTGTACATGAAATATTTAATAATTTATTTATACTTTTTATCTCAAAGGGTGGTAAAGAACAATTATCATCGTTTAATGTCGAAATGGAAATAAAGTATTCATTCAAACATTCAGCTTTTTCCTTATCAGTATAGTAATAATCATTTTGGCCATTTGGGGGAAATACTTTAAGAGGCGGTATAGAGCTTGTGGTGCTATTATTCTTAACAAAATGCCTTATTGTGCTCCAAAACTGTCTTTTATCATTACTGTAGAAATCACTTATAGAAGACTCCAAATTATTGAAAAACTTTTCTTTTGCATGTTTTTTTTAATTATTTACTTTATTCCGAAGCTTTCTCTACTTTTCACGTATATTCGAACTACCCGATTTAATTAGTTTAGTTTTAAGTCTGTCTCGTTTGGATTGGTGACTACGTCAGAATCGTATGTTTTTTGTTAAATGCACTTAGGCGTATTCTTGTTAAGAATTCTGAATCTGATGAGGTTCTTGCAAAACGTATGCTACAACTTGCCAAGTTAGCAAACAAACTTAAAGACAAGGTAGAGAAAAAGGGTTGGGACAGTCGTGCAAAGGCTCCATGGAAAGCTTTTGATGATGCCAACCTCGAAGACTTCCCACAATTAACGGAAGCAGAGCTGAGAGACATGACCATGGGCATATACCAATTAAAACAGGCCGATTCGTATACAGACGAACACACTACTGAGGCCGGTCAGTATGAGATAATGATTCACAAGGAGGAGGATGGAATTTTGAAAGCCCAAATAAAATCAAGGCACAATCGTCTGGATCATACTATTTATGGATTGAGTATGGTCCTGGTCTCGAACCCGTAAAAGGAGGGTATACTGCAAGTGCAAGAATGGTGCCAGGGTAGTTGGCTACTGTGCCCATATCGCTTCCGTGTTGTGGTATCTAGGTTTTTACCGCCATCAGCCGAAGTCAGAGCGAGAACAGTCATTCAAGTCACAGTATATGAACAGTCTTACAGATGCTGCACAAAAAGACTGGGACAGCTCAAGTTCAGGTGACGATGAAAGGGATACTTCAATAGATTAACTTGATTCAAAAATTAAATATGTTGATTTTTTAGATTCCAACCTTTTTTATTTGCTGTTGTTTATGGTTAGACACATTCAATGACATATATCTTGAGATCCATACAATCATGCCCCAGCCCCCTGCCCTGCCAAGTTCATATCATCAACATCCAAAATATTGAGATACCCACCCACGAACATATATATCTGATGCTAATACATATTCAACGACACATACATGTACAATGTGTACCCAGGGGTCATGCAGGCATTTAAGCTAAGCCAAAAAGGCGGGGGCGTCTGGGTACATTTTACACATTTCTATTGTTTTTTGGGTTTTTTTTGGGTTTTTTCGTTTTATTTAAATATGTTTAAACCCATCGCCTGTTTATCCAAATGCCAGAATTATCTAAACTCTTGAACTGATGGAAACAAAAATCTAACCCATTAACATGAAATAAGAATGTTCATTCAACCGTGAAATATAGGTCAACATCTCAAATGATCATTTGAGTTATAATTACCTAATCAGTATGCTTGCATGGTAGGAGTTTCACCACTATAGGTTAATGTATACCGAAGATATAAGAAAAAAAAGAACTTTACTGTTAAAAAATCTCAAAAATGACCCAAGGTTCCTTAAACCATATTTTTCCCCGAAAAAGTGAATTTTGGTGAATAAACTTGTGACAAAACATAGAGTTAGACCTTCCCCTGTAATTTTATATAATAACGTGTCATGTATGGTACTATTTTTCTACCTATAAACGAGACACAAAATACATGTCAAAACTGTGTGGAGTTACCCCACCCACTTAAAAGAGCCTGTAACTCAGAAAAAAACTGCTTAAATACAAAAACCACATATGTTCCAAATAATTAGGCATATGTATGCTGACAATAAGCCAGAAATAAACAAAAAAATTTAGGAGGCCAAAAACACCCCTTAGGGAGACCCGTCCTTTTGTTCACTGGGATAACAGTCTGATGTCACTGAACAGCATGGGTGGTCATTCGATTCGGATCATTCCGGTCGTTGTGTGCCTTCCCTTTCGGTCGTTTTCGGTTGTTTTCTGTAATAAGGTAATTATAAAAATAGAAACGAAAATAAAATAAGTAATTCGATCATTAAGGTGATTCTGGTGAATATATTTAATTTTATCACGAACACATAATAAGTATAATCAATTTCAAATATCATAAGGCCAAAAAGAACTAATTTTACCGATGAATTTGAAAGAAACTCGGAATTGTCAATACTTTTTTGCCGCCTTGGCTTTTATACCCCCGGATTTCGGAAAAAAAGCTATTAAAAGATAAATAAGCCATGTAGATACGTAAAACTACTTCTAGTTATAACATATCTAATATATAATAATTTTATCCCACATTCACCCGAATATATATCTAACTTGTAACTAGAGACTAAAAATAAAATTTTCGGTAGGCTCGGCGGCTCGGCCCGGCCCGGCGCGGCCTTGGCTTTTATACCCGACCATCCAAATGTTACCGGGTTTGACAGATATAGAAAAATATTGTAGAAATTGGCTAAATAATGTGAAAATACAGCCAAATAAAGAGTAATCAGCAAGGGAGAGCGAGGGTAAGAGGTAAACAAAGTTAGTTGTCATTCATTCACCGCGGGAAATAGCGCTGACATATGATTTTACCGCATTATTGACTGGCGAAGTTGGCGACTGGTGGTTGCTTGAAAAGAGCATGGTCGCGAACAGCCAGGTGGGGTAATCCAAAATAATCAACCACAGCCCAGCGCCGTTACAACAGCCCCCTCCCAACGAATGACATGGTCCCCATGGAGAGCGCCAGGTAAGTAATTGACTTGGAAAGTGGAAATAACACTTGAGTTCCTCACCATATAAATGTAATTAACAAGGAGGCGCATGGCTGTGGCTGTTACATTTGACTCCCCAGATCAATCACATTCTCTATGAACAAAAGCATGTTACCTGTTTAGCTAACCTGGCCCCCTGACTATGAGGTACTAAACCTTACAAAGATACAATACTATTTGCCTGTTATTCCGCATATATTAGCCGCCTACCCGGCCGAACCTTACAACTGATCAGCCGAATCGAAGGGAATCTATGCAGGGATATTTTATGAAAACTTTAGCTATTCTTATATTTTGACCAGATATTAGTTAGGCAAGGGGCCAGTTCATTTGTTAACAGTTTACCTAAATTCAGTATAATTTTAAAATATTGAAACAACAACGGGTACCTTAAATTGTTGCATACATTGTATCAGTATCACATCATTCTCCATACGAAAGAGACAGTTATTTCTAAATTATAGACCAATACTGATGTCAAATGATTTAAGAGGGGCTCCACTCCAAGTAAATTACATTCTCAAACTATTCCTATACAGGTACTGATCATCACCAGTCCAGAGATTAACAAAGACTTCAAGTGAGGGAGATGCGAACACTGTTACCAGGCGGAGCATAAGCTCAGGAAGGCCCATCCTGAGCTCACCCAGGGCCTAGTCCAGGTTGATTAGTAAGTATGAGTGCCAGTTAAGTTTAAAAACACATTGTGTGTTTGTTTGTTTACGGTTCTTTCAAGATTATCTCCCTCACGTCAAGCCGATCGCAAACCTGAGGTGGGCAGAAACCAGTGTACCTGAAAGAAAAACACATGACATTCCGATGCAGAACTTGGTGTCTCACCTGACCTGAGCCAGACTCCAGTCCACATTGGAGAAACACCTAAGGATTACGAGTTAGCACTCTTTATCCTCTAGTCCACAGGGAACCAGTTTAAGAACATACCCTGTCGCACCCACACCTGCCAACATAAAAGTACTGTATGAAGACTAGTCTTTTCAGCCACAAAACCGAGATGTCTACACCTGTTCTCGCTCCCGAGACTGAAGTTTGTCTTCAATATATTAATAAATATCTACACAAAATCTTATAGATCACCCATAGGGTGCATATTACCACAAAATCTCACTTGTTGTAAGAACAAGAGGCTGGCATGTAGGTATACAAGAGAAATTTGCTCTTCAAACATCATGAAAATGTAAGTTCACTGTCTACATTTAAATGAGCCAAGTCTTGAGCCAAAAACTATAGACTTGTAGCATGTTCCAAAACAATATGCAGATTTAAATACTTCAGATACCCATATATATATAATCCTCTTATAATGCTACTAGGCAGTCACAAGAAATCATGTTAAACCCACCCCGGAACATGGATATGGGCGATATAATAAGACAGTGCAAATACCACAACTAAATCTGCCACATCAGGTAGGTAGCATTACAATGAGGCTACAGATCTTAGACATGTATTAAGATCATCCTCACCTTTCATCTGAACCACATTAATATTTTTGGCTCAAGGTTGACCTATAAGCAACATAAACTTTGTTAACTCCTGTCCTGCTGAATAACTAAGTATGCCACACCCACTACTGATTATCACCCAATCATATTACTTAATGCAAATTATTGCAACAAATCCACAAACTGAATGATAAACAATGAAGATCCCGATTAGGTGGCTTCTGAAGAAACCACCTGATCGGGATCCACAATGTCTGAAAGATAAGACATACCCGGGTGTAGCAGGACAAGGATAAGGATGCAAATTAAACAGAGAAATTTTCAATGTCACATTTCCTTGAGCTTACAGGTGCAAGGAAAAACATTTATGATATACATCAATATGATAAATATATATTTCTTTTGCCGCATTTGAACACACACTCTGCATATATATGCATTAAAGTTCCTAGAGTATTGCCTTAATTAATTAGCATAATGGGAAAACTCTTGTCACAGTTATTAAACTATAAATAGCTGCATTTCCCAAGTCACAGGGCTGATGTCAGCAAAAAGCCTGGGAACGAGGAATTATTATCGTAACTACCCCGGGCCAGAACAGGCAGTGCAGACATTGCAAAGTCTGAATCCGCTCAAGATAGCCAGGATAATGTGCGAGGGTGTATGTCCACTTGCGACAAAACTTATTGAATCAACTTCTCAGATAATATGTAGGACTACAGGCTGCACTCCCAACAGATTCAGTGGAATCTGCACCATCAAGCCCGACATTTCCAGAATAAATAGTGAAGGTTCCACTTTCATATTATTCCTAGGCATTACTGCCTCACACGAATACACCTATACACACATATATGCCCATTTATATGCAAATATATATAGTGCCCCTGCCCATCGGGGCTCAAAGAAATAGATGGACTGCATGCTTCCTCCGCTCAGAGCCGAAAAAGACCACTCATGATTACCGGCAAACCGCTCGAAAGGACAGCTCGCTCAGGCAAAGTGATGCGAGCCAGACTGTCCAGTGCATATAAGTCCCTAGGTCCCATTGGGCAGCAGGGCTTGAGATGTCATCCCAACGTAAAAATCCCTCAGAATTGGAAGCTACGCCTCCAAAATGGCCTAAATAGTGATGACAGTTACATTAAAGCTCAACTCTACCAAACAAATGCAAATATATATGAAGGATATTGCACAAACAGCCACCCCATAAGAAATAAATGAAACAAGCCCTGGCTCGCTTCACAAACCTCCTACAAAATGACCAGGAGTGCAAGATTATTGTTACCACACCAAGATTTTGAATCAGATTTTATCGCTGAATAAATTAACAAGAGAACATGGCTGTCATGGGTGGCATCATGGCTATGCATGCCAGCAAACATGTGCTATGGCCAGTGATGGCAAATGATCTTTATCACATGATGCAGCGACATCATGTGATAAATACCATATTTACCTCTTGGTGGGCACTACCTCCATACAATACTACATGTATTTCCAGGTGCAGTATGACAACAACAACAACAACAACAATACTACCAATGTAGTGTAAAGACTGTCCCTGATAATAGTTTCACTCAAGGTAAGTGAATATTGATCCATCACAATATATTATCACATGAGCAATGTGGCAAAAAGCAGTGCAGTCCTCTTTGAGGGTAACTATTTATAGTATATCACACCCTACTCAAAGCTTTACTGAGGGTGCTTATATGACTTAAAATGATATTAAAATGCACTCTGCATGCCACACTTGCTTCATATGAGAGAGACACACAACTTTCACTCAAACCTTAAAGAATATTTATTTGGTTGTATAAGTCATGCACCTGGCTCCCCCAAGGCTTGCAAAATGCATGAATGATACAACTCTTTGAACCCATCCTTTTCACAACCCTGGGTCTCACAGGCTCAATATGGGCATCCATTTGGTCAGAACGGCTAACCACTGAGTACCCACAATGCACCCTGTGAGGACCCACAAACTCTGAGACCAGATAAATGTGTAAAAACTGAATGTTTCTGAGTCCACTTAAAGCCATTCAGGTAAAAGGGTCTCCCAACAGTTAACGTATTCGCTTATGCATATAACAAATATTTGCAATGTTTATATTAGTGTAGTAGTGATAGGTATAAGATACACTTGTACTGCCTTGCGGTACAAGCCGGCTTTTATAGCGACGCGGTGAAGTGTTGGCCTGTCACTCCGGCGACCCGGGTTCGATCCCCGGCCGGGTAAAGGTGATTAGCATTTTTTCACCTGTTACATTTGGCGCCCAACGTAAATGACCCACAGAGACTCGGACCACATCCGTGTACCGGCGAATTTAGTTCGAAAGTTTGAGAGATTCGAGGACGAATCTTAAACAGGAGGGGGAATATGTAGTAGTGATAGGTATAAGATAACTTGTACTGCCTTGCGGTACAAGCCGGCTTTTATAGCGACGCGGTAGAGTGTTGGCCTGTCGATCTGGCGGACCGGGTTCGATCCCCGGACGGGTAACGGTGATAAGCATTTTTTTCACCTGTTACATTAGAAACTTAAAACGTCTTTGACGTATAGTGGATAGTAGTTAGTAAAACTACTGGGCTCATAAATCAGGGTCACAGGTTCGATTCAAGGCTACCTTAAACTCTCAGAACAGTTCAAGCCAAACTGACCATAATATTGACACCATATAGCCTTGAAGTTATTTTCTGAACATTAACTGTATGATTTGACATTTACGGGTGAGTTACATCTGCAACAGAATTATGTGTCAATGCATCAAGCCAACACCAAAGTGAGTTTCCTTGGTGTTACCCCGTTGCATTCCGACAAGGACAACAGACTGTTATGCTAAGAGGTCCACAAGAGTGCAGTTGCAGCTATACCTCGTTTCCTTACAACCATCATGTAGTATGCTGGTGACACATGGATTATACACAAAATGCTATCTATCATGGCTCTTTATGAGTATTGAAGATGCGGATCAGATCACGAACTGAAAACGGCTGTAAACTGGAGTGCCCGTGGAGAACGAATTTAACCATCACATCACAGACACGCCAGTCAACAGCCCAAGGCTGGCATATACATATATGGCAGTAAGGGGTCTGGGGATTATGAGACACTACTCAAACCCTCAGGCCTCAGAGGCCATATCTTAGTCAAATTTCATTTTCTTTTTTTTTTTAATGTTAATCATGTTTGGTATGTTTCAGGTATACTATACCAGCCCCGGCCCATCTCCAGCACCCGAGATGCCACACACTTACAGAGAAAAATGTTGAGGTAATACTATGACACAAATTGAGATGCATAATTCACAGATTCCAATCTTCCGGTTTTCATTGCAACCATATTTATAGTTAATACACTGGTATTTCACTAACAAATACCAAGTCAGGCTCCGAAACGTGGGGCTTCATCCGTAAGGGAGCATTCAAATGGCCAAGTGCCTTATCGTAATGTGAGAAATGTATTCAACAGGGCAGATGGAGGTAGATTGCCTCCATCTGCACCGTTGATCAAATTTCCCATAGAATTTCAGTGAAGCCCAAGCAACTTAGACTGGACAAGGTATTTAAATAAAGTCCATGAAAGAAACAGTCCTCAATACTTAAAATGTTTAGGGAACTTAAAGATATTAGAACAGTTCGTTGGTTTTTCCTCCTGCTGGGTATGATACGCGAAATTATGTTCTTTCTAGATAATGATTCATGGGTTTCATCAGAGTCTATAGTGTGATCATCAGTGTCCATGGATTCTATTGCCACTAAATTAGTTTACTTACGCGATATGTATTAGATTATTACTATAATTAAACAAGTGATCCTTAGTACGCGGAGTATTGAATATGCTGAAATAACTACTTAACACGTGGTAGGTTTTCTTCTTACAT
>OY757015.1:155838855-155897780 GCA_963580285.1 Lucinisca nassula
GGGGAAGGTGGGGAGGGTATTTACTATTTAAGTCGTTCTTCAACGACATCTTGATCCAGTTTATTTAGTTAGTTAGACATTAAACAAGACCTGACACTGGACACGATAGGTCGCTTGAACACGCCTTTCATCATATAACAAAAGGGCCATGATGACCATGGATCGCTCACCTGATCCATACTGGAGGGAATATAGTAAGTAGGAGTGGAGGGTTTGAGCAAATTTGATTGACAGTGACCCAAGGAACATTTCTGGGAAAATCTATCAAAATCAGACTAGGTCATTGGAGGGTTTGGCTATCATGTTCGTTTGAGCAAAATCGACCCATAAGCCTAGCTACAGTGACCTGACCTTCAGCCTAGACCCCTGAATGTTGATCTTGCTTGAGAATATTATTATACCTAACATTTGTGTAAAGTTACATAAAATCCATTGATAAATCTAGGTGCTAGCTAGAGCCATGAAAAAGTTTTCCCTATATAAGTCTATGTAAAAGCCAAAGGCCTCGGCGCAGAGGCAGCTTTTGCCCAGGGCCATTATTGAACAATCTTGGTAAACCATTAGGTCTAAGTCTGCCGAGGCAAAGTGGAGCGAACCATGTATATACACTTTTTTGGTTTGATTGGACGGCAGGAATTGAGATATCATTTCATCACAATATCTGGTAAAAGTCCCACAAAATTGGGAGCAACGTCTCCCAAATGACATAAATAGTGTTGACGGGGACGTTAAACATCAAATAATAATAATAATAATAAAAACACAACAAAACGAACAAGGACAGAAGGCCTGCCAGATGGACGCCCCAGTGGCAAAAGACACACCTTCACCTCGCCCAACCAGCCCCCAGAGCAGAAATTAGTAAAACCCTGTAAACCCCAGTTTCCTCAAAATTAAGTGAGGTTTAGAGGAATGTTCATTACAGTCTCTCTCTCTCTCTCTCTCTCTCTCTCTCTCTCTCTCTCTCTCTCTCTCTCTCTCTCTCTCTCTCTCTCTCTCTCTCTCTCTTGACATTAGGATGACTAATCTTGGCGACAACATGCATTCTTTCATATTTCAAAAACGGTTACGTGTTATTGATGAAATAGAGGTACTTTCCTTTTACTGCAAAAAAAATTTTGGGTTCTCGTATGAACCGCATTGAAAAAGAGAATGATGCACTCCCTGCCTAGTACATCCCACTTTTCACTCAGTACAAGGTCATTTATACGAACCTGTTAACGTTCGCTCTCTCTCACTCTCTCTCTTTCTCTATCTATCTCTCTCTCTCTCTCTCTCTCTCTCTCTCTCTCTCTCTCTCTCTCTCTCTCTCTCTCTCTCTCTCTCTTCCAGAAATCTAGAAATACTGTAAGACCAGGGAGGAAACCATTCACACTAAAGCTGGGATCAGCCTGGATGATCATAATCAACTCCTTTCGCATAAAGTACAGCTATTTAAGGCGTTCAAGCTGAGGATCCCTTTTCGAGCCTAAATGCAGGGACAATCGGCCATCCAATTCGTTTAGTAATTTGACTTCAAAAGCTGGTGAGAAGAAGAAGAAGATGATGAAGAAGAAGAAGAAGAAGAAGAAGAAGAAGAAGAAAAGAAGAAGAAGAAGAAGAAACACAACGTTTTAATAGTTTAAAGGGAGAGCTTGGTAGTCCAGGAGAAGTGAGTGAGTGTTTGAGTATACGTCCCACCAACAGCTAAGGTCATACGGAGACGGGACATCAGTTTAAAGACTGTCTGGAGAAGCCTCGGATCGATCCTGGGATCCCTGGTTTACAACGCGAGTAGCGTAACCAATACAGCACAGAGGCTTCCGAGTCCAGGAGAACTACAACTGATTGACAGCATCTCATAGTTTAATGAGCTATAAAGACATTAACATTAACATGTTTATCTTTGATTTTGGCAGAGCTGCAAATGTGATATTGCGAGAAATCAGTTGTGTGTTACTCTATCTGCCATAGAGGGTTTAATAAGTGAGAGCCCCCGCCCATCGGAGCTTGAAGAAATAGATTTGGCTGCATGATGCTTCCACACAGAGCTGAAACCAAACGCACATATGAGTACTGGTAAACCATTAAGGTCTAAGCCTGCCGAGGCAAAGTGGTGCGAGCCGGCCCGTCCATGCACATATAATTTATTGGTGTGATTGGACGGCAAGGATTGAGATGTCATTTCATCTCAATATCGGGTGAAAGTCCCACAAAAATGGAAGCAACGTCTCCGAAATGACCTAAATATTTTGACTGGGACGCTAAACCTCAAATCAAATCAAACAAAGCAAACAAAGACTGAACGTTTGTTAGATTAATTTTCATAATTGCACATTGAACTGATCATTACGGTAACACATCTAAGCGGCATTTTCCACATCTCCAAAATGGCCACTTTTGATGAAAACCCATGGTATTTATCTGCAAATATATAATAACGAGTACCCACTCCCAATTGCAGAAATACGAGAAAATAATAATGTTTCTCCTTGCAAACCCCAGCAGGTGCCGGTCCCGGTAGCTCAGTCGGATGCGCGTCGGCAGCATTCTTTCATGGAGATTGATCATGAAATCTTTTCTACGGTCAATCTCTCCCTTCCGCTGATTCAAGAAGGGCATGCAGTTGTCAGTTTCTGGTGAAAGAATGTGCAGAGTAATGTGTAACTATAACATCTGGACTGGACTTGTGTACTGAGACATTGATTGTTCAAGCCTAGAAAACTGATTAGAGGTTCAAAGCCTGCCCAGGAAAAGTGGCGCGAGTTGGCTTGTCCATGCATATAAACCCTTTTGGTTTAATTTGGGCTTGAGATGATGTCATTTCATCTCATGATCGGGTAAAACCCATACAAAATTGGAAATAAAGTCTCCAAAATGGCCTATAAAGTGTTAACAGATAATTTAAATCTCAATTCAAACGAACAAATTGTTCAAGCCTACTCTCAGAATCAATTGCAGTTATACACCATACATTTTGTTTAGAAACCTTCGTGATGTAGTGGTTACGCTACTCGCCTTGTAAACCAGGGGTCGCAGGATCGATCCCGGGCTTCTCCAGACTTTCGGATGAGTCTTTAAACCGAGGTCCCGTCTCCTATGACCTTAGCTGTTGGTGGGACGTAAAACTCAAACACTCACTGCTTTGAGGTTTAACATACCCGTCAACACTGTATAGGTCATTTTGGAGACGTTGCTTCTAATTTTGTCGGACATTTACCAGGCACTGAAATAAAATGACATCTCAAGCCCTGTCGCCCAAAGAAACCAATAGGGTTTATAAGCATCGGCAGTCAGACCCGCACCGCTTTGCCTGGGTAGGCTTAGATCTTCTACGTAGTTTACCAGTACTCGTGTGCGGTCGGTTTCAGCACAGCATGGAAGCATTATGCAGCCCATCCAGTTCCTCAAGCCCAAATGGGCCAGGGCCGGTTACATCATACAACCCGAAAAAGTGTAAACAAGCCGAAAATAATGTCAGCGAGCCGATGGGTGGGTGGGTTGGTAGGTTCCACTCGGAACAATATTGAAATAAAGAATTTATGAGCATTAAAGCACAAAATAGGAACCCGGAAGTAATTTTTATTGTTGCATTCCTCATGTTAGTTTTACGTCCACCAACAGCTAAGTCATACGGCGACGGGACCTCGGTTTAAAGACTCATCCGTATTACGAAAACAGGACTATACACATACATTGTAAACTTTACCGACCAAAAAAAGAAGATCTTAAGAAGAACAAGATGTGTTTGTGAAACACGAATACGTCCCGGGGCATGGTCATTTTTCCTTCGAAGTTGATCACAGGTCAAGATCAAGGTCACAGGTCAAGATCAAGGTCACAGGTCTAGATCAAGGTCACAGGTCAAGATATTTTATTTGAGTAGGAAGACATTGTCACAAGCAGCCTACATGCTCAATATAAAGTTTCGAACTCAACAGGATCAAAAGATATGACCAATAATACTTTCATCTTTTGGTTGGATGTTGTCGGTCGTCGTCGTCGTCGTCTGACGTCATAGTCTTCTGATGTCAACACTTTCAAACGACATTTTCAAAAGACAACTCCTCCTGTACCCTTTGCCCAATTCCATTCAAACTTCACAGAAATGTTGGCTAGGTGACTCCCTACCAAAATAGCTTAAATTGTTCAGATTGTCACCAGAGCTAAAAATAAAAAAAAATCAAACGACAACTCCTCCTGTACCCTTTGCCCAATTCCATTCTAACTTCATAGGAATGTTGCTTAAGTAAACGTCTACCAAAACAGCTTAAACGATCCCGCTCCAATTAACAAGATGGCCACCAGAGCTAAAAACTAGAGGAACTATCACTAAAGGTGATGATTAATACCCCCGCCTCAATACTTGACACAGACAGCAAACATAAACAGTGTCCACTGAGTCCATTCAGGGGCAATAACTCCATAATTGTTGGACAGATTCTCCTGAAATTTGCGTCTTGCACATCTACTTATCCTAGTGAATAAGTATGCCAAGTATCCATTGAATCCGACTGATAGTGAAGGCGGAGTTTAGCAGACAAAATTTTGCAGCAACCACTTTTCAGTGATTCAGGGACAATAACTCCATAATTGATGGACAGATTCTCCTGAAATTTACGTCTTGCACATCTACTTATCCTAGTGAATAAGTATGCCAAGTATCCATTGAATCCGACTGATAGTGAAGGAGGAGTTCAGTGAACAAGATGTTTGCAAGCAAATCAGGGTCAATAAAGTATGTTTCCAATTGATTCAGGGGCCATAACTCCGTAAATATGGGACAAACGTTAGTGAAATTTGCGACTTACACATATATCCCTCCTGGTGAACAATTATGGCAAGTATCAATTGAATCCGACAAATAGTGAAGGACGAGTGAGCGGACAAGGTTTTTTTGCACATTTTTGTAAATCAAGGGCCGTAACTCCGTAATTATTGGACAAACTTTAGTGAAATTTGCGTCTTGCACATCTACCCCTCCTGGTGAACAATTATGGCAAGTATCAATTGAATCCGACTGATAGTGAAGGAGTTTAGCGGACAATGTTTTTAGCACATTTTTTGGCAAATCAAGGGCCATAACTCCGTAATTATGGGACAAACTTTATTGAAATTTGCGTCTTGCACATCTACCCCTCCTGGTGAACAATTATGGCAAGTATCAATTGAATCCGACTGATAGTGAAGGAGGAGTTGAGCGGACAATGTTTTTAGCACATTTTTTTAGCAAATCAAGGGCCATAACTCCGTAATTATGGGACAAACTTTAGTGAAATTTATGTCTTGCACATCTACCCCTCCTGGTGAACAATTATGGCAAGTATCAATTGAATCCGACTGATAGTGAAGGAGGAGCTGAGAGGACAAAATTTTGCAGACAGACCACCCGACCGCCCGACAAACCAACCGACAGGCTGATTCCAGGATTCCCCCTTCAAACTCATATTGCGGGGGTCTAAAAAGAAAATCATCTAAATTTGCTTCAAACGCGAACTTCTCCTAAAGCCTGAGGCCAATGTGATTCAAACTTCACATGAACGTTGCCTATGTGACTCTCTATCAAAATAGCTAAACTCGTTCTGCTCTGACAAACAAGATGACCACCAGAACTAAAATAGAAAAAATCTTGAAACGACAACTCTTCCTTTACCCTTGGACCGATTTCATTAAAACTAATGCTTAGATGACCATCTACCGAAATAGCTAAAACAATTATGCTCGGATGAACGAAATGACTGCCAGAGCTAAAAATAGAAAAACATCGTAAATTTGCTCCAAACGCGAACTCCTCCTAATCCCTTGGGCTAATTGGATTCAAACTTCCAAGGAATGCTGCCTTGTTGACTCACAACCAAAATAGCTAAAATCGTTATGCTATGACAAACAAGATGGCCGCTAGAGCTAAAAATAGAAAAAATATCTTCAAACGACAACTCCTCCTCTACCGTTGGGCCAATTTCATACAAACTTCGTAGGAATATAGATGACCTTCTACCAAAATAGCTTAAATGATCCCGCTCCGGTGAACAAAATGGCCACCAAAGCTAAAAATAGAAAACATTGTAAATTTGATTCAAACCAGAACTCCTCCTAAACCCTTGGGCCATTTTGATTCAAACTTTGCAGGAATGTTACCCAGGTGACTCCCTTTCAAAATTGCTAAAATCATTCCATTCCACCAGAGCCAAAAATAGAATGTACTAGAGACAGTGATACTCAGGTGAGCGAATCAGGGCCCTCTGGGCTCTCTTGTTTATTAGACCTACAGCTGTTGACTAGGTGGTCAAACCACAACACACATATTGAGGCGGTTATAAAAAGTACCAACAATCAATTTTTAGCAGAAATTTTCATAATTACACAAAAACTTAAGAGCCTTACCTGAGCAGTTTCGGGACACTTTGCTCACACGCTTCCCTGTGCTAAAATGCCAAAGTCCAATGACGGAGGCTGCCATACTATAAGCTCCCCCCCCCACCCAGAGCCGTCGACTCAGGTGAGCTAAAAGCTTCATGCAGATGGCAGATGCCGTCAAGGCCAGAAATTACCCCACCCCACCACCACGGCAGCTTCTGCAGGGAGCACAATGAGCCAAGGCAGCAAACTCTACATGACTGTGTGCACAGTGAATATTGAAAAAAGCCTGCAAACGTTCACGTTTTGATCAAAGGCTTCACTTGACTTCTTCATGCTGACAATGAATACCCTGACCGGACTGTGCCAATGTGCAAGCTGATGTGTGTATACAGAAAAAACTTCAATATTGTATTTATAAATTTTGCTGCACCCCCGCCCATCAGGGCTTGGAGAAATAGATGCGGCTGCATGGTGCGCCCAAGCAGAGCTGATACCAACCGCACCTGAGTACTGGTAAACCGCTTAGAAGATGGAAGCCTGCCCAGACAAAGCGGTGCAATTCTGACCGCCAATGTATATAAACCCTATTGGTTTCATTGGGCCTGGGATGTCAATTCAAATTCCCAACAAGGGGACAATGATGGCCCTGGGTCGCTCACCTGATTCATAGTGTAACAAGTGGACCCCGCGGACAGGCCCCAGTGCTATAATTTGCATAATCTTGGTAGAGGTCTAAAAGGGGATGCTTTCATACCAAATACCGAAGACCGGAGCCTTCTGGTTTGAGACATACAGATTTTTAAAGGTTTTCCATATATGAATCTATATAAAACCTGTGGTCCCCGGGACTGCGCCATTTTTGCCCAACGGCTATAATTTGAACAATCTTGGTAGAATTACACAAGACGAAGCTTCATACCAAATATCAAAGACCTTTGCCTTCTGGTTTCAGACAAGATTTTCAAAAGTTTTCCCAATATAAGTCTATGTAATCAAGTGGGCCGTGGGATGGGCCCATTTTTAGCCCCCGGGGTATAATCTGAACAAGGTTGGTTGAGGTCCACTAGATGAACCTTCATACCAAATATCAAATACCTTGGCCTTCTGGTTTCAAACAAGAACATTTGCAAAGGTTTTTCCTGTATAAGTCTATGTACAACAAGTGTGCACCGGCATGGACCCATATTTGGCCCCGGAGCTATAATTTGAACAATTTGACCTAGGCTTTGTGATTTCATACAAGAGATTTTTAAAGGTTGTCTCTATATAAGCCTATGTGAAACCAGTGGGCCCGGGAAGGGGCCTTTTTTGGCCACATGGCTATAATTTGAACTATTGTTTTAGAGGTTTACAAGATGAAGCTTCATTCCAAATAACAAAGATTTGAGCCTTCTGGTTTCAGGCAAGAAGAGTTTAACGGTTTCCCTATATAAGTCTATGTAAAACGAGTGGACCCGGGGCCGAGCCATTTTTGGCCCCATGGCTATAATTTGAACGATCATGGTTGAAGTCCACTTACAAAGCTTCATACTAAATATCAAAGAACTGAGCCTTCTGGTTTCAGACAAGAAAATTTATTAAGATTTTCCCAATATAAGTATATGTAAAACCAGCGGGTCCAGGGGATTGGGCATTTTTGGCCCCAGGTCTATAATTTGACTATCTTGATAGAGGTTATAGCCCACGCCCATCGGGGCTTGAAGAAATAGATGGGCTGCATGATGCTTCCACGCAGAGCTGAAACCGACCCGCACACGAGTACTGGTAAACCGCTTAGAGGATCTAAGCCTGCCCAGGTAATGCGTTGCGAGTCGGTCCGTCCATGATTATAACCCTATTGGTTTCATTGGGCGACAGGGCTTGAGATGTCATTTCATCTCAATGTCGGGTAAAAGTCCCACAAAATTGGAAGCAACGTCTCCAAAATGACCTTTACAATGTTGACGGGGACGTTAAACCTCAAATCAAACAAACAAAAATCTTGATAGAGGTCCACTAGACGAAGCTTCATATCAAATATCAAAGACCTGATACTGCTGTTTTAGAGAAAAAGGCTTTTAAAGATTTTTCCTAAGTCTATGTTAAACCAAAGGCGGGGGCTTTTTTTTTTACCTCAGGGCTATAATTTTCAACAATCTTGATAGAGGTCAACTACATGTAAATGAAGCTTCATACCAAATATCAAACACCTGGTCATTCTGTTTTCAGACCAGAAGTGTTTTTAAAAGGTTTCCCTATAGATGAGTTTAGGCTGATTAACTTCCTTGGTTACGCTGCGCAAACGCAGTTTTGTGTGGCAAAAAGTAATTAATCGAGCCCGTGTGTGTGCAGTAAACTAAGGAAAAATACGATTTTTTAAGCATTGCGTTTGTCATTTCATCCTCAACATTCATAGACTTTCATACTACAGTTCAGCGGCCCCCGCCCATCGAGGCTTGAAGAAATAGATGGGCTTCATGATGCTTCCATGCAGAGCTGAAACCGACCCGCACACGAGTACTGGTAAACCGCTTAGAGAATCTAAGCCTTCCCAGGCAAAGCGGTGCGAGTCGGACAGTCCATGCTTATAAACCATATTGCTTTCATTGGGCGGCAGGGCTTGAGATGCCATTTCACCTCAATGTCGGGTAAAAGTCCAACAAAATTGGAAACAACGTCTCCAAAATGACCTTTACATTGTTGACGGGGACGTTAAACCTCAAATCAAAGAAAAAAAAACTGCAGTTCACAATCTTTTGAATCCTAACAGTACTTAGCAGATACCATGTCCGAATGATTTTATAGGTTATGTTACTATTCCGTTATACATGTACATGCTATTTGTTTTAAATGAATTCTTGTTTAATTCTCATACTCTGATTTAGGGGGCCCTGAACTGACTTGACTTGCAAGAGAAAAAAATGAGCAGTTAAGCAAAAACATTACTGGTAGAGTTTCAGAAGCGATACTTTGAAAATCCTGAACATGAAAGTGCCAGACTGGATAGCATTTAGAGATTCGGGACAAATCTCATTAGGCAGGCGGGGTGGTGGTGGTGGCGGTGGGGGGGGATTTAAAAGGTCGATGGTGTTGCTCGGTATCTCGGTCGGTAGAGTGTTTGTACGGTATACGAGAGGCCCTGGGTTCGCAGAGCTAAAACTGACCGCACATGAGTACTTGTAAACCACTATAAGCCACATCTGTTTTATTTGGCGGCAAGGCTTGAGATTTTATTTAATCTCAATGTGGGTATAGGAAGCAACGTCTCAAAAATGACCCAAATAGTGTTAACGGGGACGGTGATTTGGTTGTTTGTTTGTTTGTTTTGAGATTTAATGTCCCCGTCAACACTGTATAGGTCATTTTGGAGACGTTGCTACCAATTCTGTGGGACGTTTACCCGATATTGAGATGAAATGACATTTCAAGCCCTTTCGCTCAAAGAAACCAATAGAGTTTATAAGCATGGACGGTCCGATTCGCACCATTTTGCCTGGGCTGGTTTAGATCCTCTAATTGGTTTACCAGTACTCGTGTGCGTTGATTTCAGCTCTGCGTGGAAGCATCATGCAGCCCATCTATTTCTGCAAGCCTAGATGGGCGGGGATCGCGGTTGTTCGAAAAATCAGCTTGGTCTTCTGCTCTGAATCATGTTTTTTTTTTATTTTGGTTTTAAGGCCCTTTCAAGATTGTTTCACTCATATCGAGCCGATCGTTAATCAGAGGTGGGCGAAAACCAGAGTACCCGGAGAAAAACCACCTGACATTCCATTGCAGAACTTGGCGTCTCACATGATCAAGAGTCAGCGCTCTTAACCACTAGGCCACGGAAGCCCGTTTCTGAATCATGTACATGTACTTTCATTTCATGACTATTATATCTAAAGCATGATCTCACAATGTGCTCGTAACTTATCCTGTCCAGGAACAGTGAAGGGAACGGACTGGCCCAACATGACCTTAGCTGTTGACTGGGTATTGAAAAAAAAAACTGTATCAGAGAACCCTTTTATTCTGTTTATTCTGTTGCAGTGTGTTGGATTTTATCTTACTGAATATCAGTGAACTTTAATTAAGAAGGGCAAGAGGTTGCTCCCTACTGTTTAATTGCGCTTTCATTCAAATGCGCTTAATAATGAAGCCCAGCATCAGCTGAAATTGAAATCTAGGGTCTCCGTGAGGGATTCTGTGAAGGACAATCACTCCAAACTGCTCTCCTCAACTGTACTTGAAGACCTGGAGTCAACAATGGGCACAGACTGTGGCGAGGCTACCGACCACACCTTTTCAGATTACAATGAAACTATCGAGAATGGTGATGATAGTGATTTATCGACATCAACTATAGAATCTACCATTCCAATTGATGATAGTCAAACCAACATAAAACAAACAGTAAACACAGAAAACCCAGCATCGAAATCTACTGAGCAGTCAACTAAGTGTTGTAACTCGTGTAAAATAAAACCTAAGTCTAAAAGGAAATATGCAATGATTCGATGTAGTTTATGCATGGCATGGTACCATGAACAGTGTGTTGGAATAGGCAAAGATGACCCAGTGGGCGTATGGCTTTGCTTATCCTGCAGAAATGTTCCACAGGAACTAAGAACAGAAATGAGCTGTCTAAAAAAGGATGTTGATCAGCTGAAACAGTCTACATGCTCAATATTGTCAGCCGTAGGCGAGCTATCTATCAAGCTCGAAAACTG
Source organism: Lucinisca nassula (assembly GCA_963580285.1). Classification (NCBI taxonomy): domain Eukaryota; kingdom Metazoa; phylum Mollusca; class Bivalvia; order Lucinida; family Lucinidae; genus Lucinisca; species Lucinisca nassula. Next base: position 155,849,886 of record OY757015.1, read on the forward strand.
TATTGGGGGAATAAACGATCGCATAACTGCCCTAAATAAACAAATAAATCTACATGATATGAATATTACAGAAACAATTGACAATTTGTCTTCAGCAGCATCAAATATGAAAAACAATTTTGACAAAAAATCTACCCAAATTCTTAACAAAACATCTGCAGTATTTGAGAAAGTAAAGCTGCATACAAACCATCTGACAAATGATACAACTGTTAGTACGGACGATACAGTTTCTCGTCCGATCAAATCAACTTCTTGCGCCACAAAAAATAAACCAAGAGTAACCACTACGCGACAAAAAACTGTCAACCCAGGCAAAAATAAACCACGTCCAAGTTCAGGAATGGGCCAATCTAAACTACAGTACCAACGTAAACAACAGAAGCAACAAGTACAGCGGATACAAAACCAACAGCAGAGTCAACAGATGAGTAACTCGAACAATAGAAATGAAGTGGTTGATTTAACACAAACCAATAAACCAAGAAAGTCTATCAAACAATCCACCTTATTAATTGGTAGTTCAATTTTAAAAACCGTAAAAACTAACCAACTTAATGAAAACACTGCCGTAAGAACATTCCCAGGAGCCACAATAGGCATCATAAAGTCTAAACTATCAGACCTGAACATAGAACAGTGTGAAACACTTATTATCCATGTAGGCGGAAATGATGCCGACAATGGTATGGAACTGGATTCCTTTTATGACGAATTTGAATCATTGATAGACTCTGTGTCTGATGGCACACGACGAGTTATTATCTCAGGCTTGTTACCTAGAGACACGGTTGATCTTGAGCCTTACAATGAAATTATACAATCATTATGTGCTGATAATGCTGTGGAGTTTGTCGACAACTACAACAGCTTCCTATTAGCCTCCGGTGATATAGCAGACACGTATTTCCACAAAGATAAGGTGCACATAAACGCCCAAGGTACTAGGAGGCTGCTGTGTAACGTCGACAAGCTACATCGCGTTACCAGACAGTTTACCACTGCAGAACAAAATAATTTTTCGCGGGGTAACCGTCAAACTTTTCGTCGAAATACGAATGGTTATACTAATAGAGGATACCAGTCCTCTCATAACTATAGACCATCGCATAGGTATTGCCACATCTGTTCCAGACAAGGTGGGCATAGCACTCAGGAATGTTGGTTTAATGGCAGGAGCAACAGATCGGCAGGCTATGTTTCAAGATAGGAAGTCAGTGGGTGTATAAAACATATATCTGCCCTCGAGCTGCTACATAGCGCACCAGTGACCACAGCTAACTCATTTGAACCACTAGTACAAGATAATGGCCCTGATACAAGTGTCCATCAGCCTGGTCCACTAGCTGCTGCTGCCATTGACAGCAATATTCAGATAACACATGATTCTGTCTCCAGCGCTAATTCATCCTCAAACAAAAGCCACTCAACCTGTATCTTTAATAACCATCTGTCAGGTACTGAAAACTCAACCGAGTTTATATTTAAATCAAAAGGCCTTAATATAGCAAATCTAAATGTTAGGCATATTCTGCCAAAAATAGACGAGCTTCGCATTGTAATGGCCAATGATGAAGGACCTGACATATTTGGGATTTGTGAAACCTTTCTAGATACAAACATCCCTGATAGCCTCATAGCGATAAATGGGTATGAATTTATACGCAAAGACAGGTGCGTTACTCAAGATAAAACAGGTGGTGGAATAATTTTGTATTACAGAACTAGTTTAAACTGTAAGCGCAAACAGGAACTTGAGACTTCAAATATTGAAACCCTGTGGTGTGAAGTAAGGCTACCAAATTCTAGGCCGTTCCTGGTTTGTACGGTATATCGCCCACCTAGTGCACAAACTGAATGGATTGAATTGTTTGAAGTTGAACTGTCCGTTGCTCAGACAACGGGTCTGGAAATTATATTAATGGGTGACTTTAATATTGATTTATTGCACTGCACAAACAAGAAATGGCTCAATTTAATCCAGTTATTTGACCTTACACAAATAGTAACCAAAGCTACACGTGTCACTCAGACATCTAGCTCAATCATTGACCATGTTTATAGCTCAAATCCAGAAAATATCTCAGAATGTTTTGTACCGCACTACTCTATAAGTGATCACTTTCCAATTTGTTTCACACGTAAAATTAACTCTAAAATTAAAAAAGCAGAGCATATTACCACCTCTTATAGATGTTTCAAAAATTTTAATGAAGAGTCATTCGTTTCAGATCTTGCAAATGAGTTGAGTACATTTTCCTTGAGTCGGTCTGATATAAATGATGATGTGGCCAGGTGGTATGCAATTGTTAATAAACATTTAGATAATCATGCACCTATCAAAATAAGAAGGGTAAAATCCAAACGCCTACCCGACTGGTTTACTCCAGAAATAATGGAAGCACAAAAGCTGAGAGATAACAGCAAACGCGAAAATAAATGGGCCGATCACAAGCGATACAGAAATATGACCAAAAAGCTAATCAGAAAAGCCAAACGTGATTATTTTGCTGAGTCGGTAACAAACCTAAAAGATACAAAAGCCATCTGGCAACATTTACGAACAGTAAATAAACCTAATACATCTACCAACTCTTTTCCCACTGAACTCAACATAGATAACGAACAAATTACTGATTCCCGTGAAATAGCAAACCAATTAAATAAATACTTCACTTCTGTTTCAGCACGGTTAAATAAAGATGATATTGCAACTCCAGCATATGACTTTACTAAATTAATAAATTTTATTAGCAATAAAATTCCAGAAAACGTACATTTCAAGATTCCAGCAATCACGGCACAACAAGTGTCTTCTTTTATACAGAACCTCGACTCTACAAAAGCAACTGGTCTAGATGGCATCGGACCAAGACTGTTGAAAATTGTCCAAAACATTATTTCGCCTAGTATTGCTGCCTTGATAAATAAAAGTTTGGCTTTAGGACAATTTCCAGATAAATTAAAGGTCGCAAAAGTGTTTCCAATTTTTAAAGATGGTTCGAAGTCCAACCCGTCAAATTACCGACCGATTTCAATTTTGTCAACAATCTCTAAAATATTTGAGAAACATGTTAACAAGCACTTAATGGGATTCTTAAACAAGTATAATCTTATCCATGAATGTCAGTCTGGTTTTAGACAAAAACATAGCTGTCAGACTGCTCTAATAAAACTAATTGACCAATGGATAGCCTGCATCGATCATGGAGATATTATTGGCACGCTATTTATCGATTTTCGGAAAGCTTTTGATATGGTGGACCATGCATTACTTATACAAAAACTTTCGCTATACAAACTAACAAGCAAAGCCTTAGATTGGTTCTCATCATATCTAAATTGTCGACTTCAAACAATAGTCAATGACCAATGTCGGTCAAACTACTCTGAGTTGCAATCAGGTGTCCCGCAAGGTTCTATATTAGGACCAACCTTATTCTTATTATTCATAAACGACTTACCTCTCTTTATGAATCACTGCTCAACCGACTTATTCGCAGATGATACCACTTTTCATATTAATGGCAAAAATATTAGCGAAATTGAAACCAAACTCCAATATGACGCACTTGAAGCACATGCTTGGAGCAAAAGCAATAAACTGCCTATTAACTATGATAAAACAACTTCTATGTCTGTTGGCAGTAAACAAAGATTGCAAAACACTAAAAAATTAGAAATAAATATAGCAAACAACCCTATTACTAACGTGAACAAACAAAAGCTTCTTGGTGTATTCATAGATGAGCATCTGCTTTGGACTCCTCATATAGACTATCTGTGCGCAACCATTTCCTCTAGAATTTCTTTACTGAAACAGCTTGCAAAGTATGTGCCGATAAAAGTCCAAAAAATGTTCTATCATGCATACATCCTACCACTCCTAGATTACGGTTCAAACAGTTGGAGTATGACGTCCAAAATAAACATAGAAAGGCTCAACAAACTACAAAAACGCGCATCGCGTATCATCTTGAAAACTGATTATACTATGCCATCAGCAGTAATGTTCAAAGAGCTAGAATGGCTGTCCATTAGCAATAGATGTGACTACAATAAGGCCGTATTGACTTATAAAGCTTTACACAAAATTACACCATCATATATATCAGACTTACTCAAGCCTGTTTCAAAAACGTGCACACGTCCATTGAGATCTTCTGAAAACGGCTCACTGGCAGTGCCCAGGTCGAGAACGTCGCTCTATGACAAATCTTTCGCTTGTTCAGCTCCAAAACTATGGAACACTTTACCATGTGCCATTAAGTCAGCTCCGTCCCTAAGTTCTTTTAAAAAAAGTGTAAAAAAATATCTTAACTAGAGTATTTTAGTCTTTAAAATATCAGAACCGTCCTACTTTTAGCCATCTTTTAGAATCAGCTGACCATAGTTTTTTTTTTTTTTTTTATCAACTTTTAACTGTCTTAGACAATGTTAGACCCTCGAATTTTATGCACCCTAAATCGTGTGCAATAAAAATTGCAACATTTTATTTTTTTAATTTTTTTTTTTTCTTCTTAATTTTTACTGCAAGTGGTATGGATATGTAATATCTCTTATAATATCCCAAGTATGCTTACAAATTTCTATTTTTTAATAGAATTATACCATTTGTACGACTTCCTAATTTTAGATGAAACTGCATTTAAAGAATGTTTGTTTGCCGTTTGTGTATAGATGTGTATATGTTTTATGTTTTGTAGAGAATTTATTATCTTAGTAGAGGGCCACTTGGTAGAATGGCTATTTTTAGCTAAAAGTGTCACCCTCTTAAAATATTGTGTAAATAAAAATAAATAAAAAAATTGCTTCAGCCGTAGCTGACACTAGAATTTACTAAAATTTAATGACGCATCAAAATGAGCTAAGAATCTGCCTACATGTATAGCGCATCTTGCTTGGCTGAAGAAGAAGAAGAAGAAGAAGAAGAAGAAGAAGAAGAGAGATAGAGAGAGAGAAATCCAGATAAAAATAGGGGCTAAATTGCCCTTTAGGAGACATTATCAATGTACTGGCTAAGAATGAAGTAAAATTTATTTGTCTGTTTATTGATTTTGAGTTTGTTCGTTTCATTTGAGGTTTAACGTCCCCGTCAACACTGTAAATGTCATTTTGGAGACGTTGCTTCCAATTTTGTGGGACTTTTACCAGACGTTGAGATGAGATGACATCTCAAACCCTGTCGCCGAATGAAACCAATAAGGTTTATAAGCATGGACGCTCCGACTCGCACCGCTTTGCCTGGGCATGCTTAGATCCTCTAAGCGGTTTTCCAGTATTCGTGTGCGGGTCGGATTTAGCTCTGCGTGGGAGCATCGTGCAGCCCACCTATTTCTTCAAGCCCCGATGGGCGGGGGCCATATTTATTTTAAGTATAATGGCGCATGGCGAGGCGGTTGAGACCAGTAGCCACAATCTATCTTTTTTGCCGAAATAAGAAAATAATGTATACCCCTGTAAACCCAAGTTTTACTGTATACAAGAAAAACGCCAAATGGCATTATGGACGGGTTTTTGAAAAAAGGTCAACCAAAAGGTAAAACGTAAAAAGGTAAACCGGGACGCGGACGCCCGGCCGCCCGCCCGACCGCCCGCCCGCACGGACATCGCTGTTCTTAAGGACGGAATTTTACCTTGAAAAAAAAAAACGTCCAAAACGTGGGGTCAAAATTATATAGGCGTGCTTGCCTGGTGATAAAATGTATTCGCTAGATGGCAAACTGTGTAGAAGCCATCTGATCTGGACCTACATTGTTTGCAAAGGTCGACATTGCCGTGTTCAACGGGATAAGGACTAACAAAGGACCGACTAGACTGAAATCAGTCCAAAAGTTTAACCAATATCTTCTCCTTTGTATTAGCAATGAATTTATATTTTTCTCCTCTCTAATACTTTCTGATCTCCAAAACTTTTGGTGCTATGGGATGGAAGTCATTGCTTTTGAGCTGGGTTAAAATTAATAAGCATATTCTTATAAGTGAAATGATTAAATGAATGGACTGTTTCCAGTCTAAGGACCGACAGACGCACAGAACCGTAGCAAAACAATGTGTCTCCTCCCCTTTCAGGGGAAGGGGGCATAATAAATAAAATAAATAAATAAATAAATAACTAAATAAATAAATAAAATAAATAAATAAATAAAAATAAACTGTAAATGAATAGAAAATGAACCTATGAATTCCGTCGTTGAGACTGATCTTGAAATCTTTTCCTAGTCACTCTTTCCCTTCCTCTGATTCAAGAAGCGCTTCTGGTGAAAAGGATGTGTGCACTGATACTCAAAATAAATAAACAGATAAATACACTTTACTTCTGTTATCGGTCCCCGCCCATCGGGGCTGGCTGCATGATGCTTCCATGCAGAGCTGAAACCGACCCGCACAGGAGTACTGGTAAACTGCTTATAGGATCTAAGCCTGCCCAGGCAAAGCGTTCCGAGTCGGCCCGTCCATGCTTATAAACCCTATTGGTTTCATAATTGGGCGGCAGGGCTTGAGAAGTCATTTCATCTCAATGTCGGGTAAAAGTCCCACAAAATTGGAAGCAACGTCTCCAAAATGACCTTTACAGTGTTGACGGGGACGTTAGACCTCAAATCAAACAAAATTACTTCTGTTACTCAGAGATATTCTAAGCCAACGGCCCAATGCAGTGATAATGTCTCCCAAAGGGCAATTAAGCCCCTATTTTCTTAAAGACCGGCCCTAGCTATCAGTGGCATTCCAGTGAAATGGCCATTAATCTGACTTTAATATAATTTATGTTGTTGTACTGGTCAGCTGTAAGGTCTGGCGATTTGTTGATTTCTTACACAATGTTGCAATATGTAATTGATGTCAATGGCATGTACATGTACTTTGTTTTGGGTTTTACGGCCCTTTCACCATTATATCACTAATATTGAGCCGATCGTTGAACAGAGGTAGGCGAAAACCAGAATGCCCGGAGAAATACCACCTGACCTTCCGTTGCAGAACTTGGCGTCTTATATGTGGCCCCAGCGAGGCTCGAACCCACGGCGGTGAAAGACCTAATGACTATGAGTCAGCGAGGTATGCACAAGATAGCCTGCTCCAAACAAAACGAATAATACTTTTTTATACGTACATGTCTGGGCAAACAATGCAGAGGACATTTGACGCCTATTCAAATATATTGGTAAAATTTTAGCACCAAAATAAATAAATGAATAAATAAATAAATAAATAAATAAAAATAGAACTAAACGTAAAAATCCTGATATTTTTCATGTTTCTGCTCGAAACACAGACCGTGGGCAATCGATAGAATCGCCTCGGCGGGGCTGTTTTTATGACTACCCATAATCTATGTTTTTCAGATAAAAATCCTGACATTTTTCATGTTTCCGCTCAAACCACAGACTGTGGATACTCGAAAGAATCGCCTCGGTGAGGCTGTTTTTACGATTATCCACACTGTTTTGTTCTGAGCAGAAAAAGAAAAATAATGCTTATCCCAGTCAACTCCAGATTTACTATTTCAAAATGGGGTTTAAGGGGTCAGAATTATATAGATGTACTCGTTATTTGTGACAATATACAGGTCGCGAAGGTAAAGAAAATAAAAGCCAAAAGTGAACCCCCAAAAACAGCCGTGTTTTCGCTAACCCAACGACCCTGCTTCAGACAATGACTCTACTAGTTTTATCAATAAAGAACAAAATAAAAATTTAAACACCAACCCTAACATTTTCAATATCCGACCCTACCCAGTGTCGTCTTTGCATTTTCCCATAGTATTACAATTTTGTAGTTTTGGTCATTTAGTACCTTCAAAAATACAGAGCTGAATTTTTTGAGCATTTTAAATGAATTATGATATACAATCCAAGTATCAACATGACAACTTTATTAACAAAAAACATGTACACGCCAAAAACATAAAATACAACCCGACCCTGCATTTTTCGTGGGATAAAAAATAAAATAATAAAAAAAAGTTTCTCCCACCTACTGACCAATTTTTTTTTCAGCATGCCTTTATCGCCGAAAAAATGAAAAATTTAAGATGAAAAATTGTGATATTTTTCTTATTTCTGCTCTAAAAGATAGATTGTCGGCACTCGTTAGAACCGCCTCATCGAGGCGGTTCTAACGAGTACCCACAATCTATATTTTAGAGCAGAAATAAGATAAATAAGGTATACCCAGAAAACCCCAGTTTTACTGTATAAAAGTGGGGTTCAAGGGGGTCAAAATTATATAGGCGTGTTTTCGTGTTGGATAGTAGAATTTACGCCTAGGTAAAGGTATCAAACACTTGTTTTTAAATAACGAGGCGACTGCGTATTTGTGATTGTCGTATTTCAAATCCGCAAAACGCGTTTTGTCACACACTCAATGCGTATTGTTTTTGAATAAGTGCATCTGCGTCAGCATGCATACGCAATGCGTATTGTTTACCGATACGCTCAATGCGTCTGCATGATTAAAACTTCGCAATACGCGCAATGCGTATTCGTTTCATATACGCAGGATGCTTTTGCACACGTAAACTTTGTCACACACGTATTTGCGTATTTCTGATTATTTTGGCGACTTTTTGCTGTGCTATTTATTTTAGACTTTCAGTTGTACGTTTATATTTGATGTCAAGAGCAGCCTCAGTTCTTTTTCATAGTGTTTCGATAGAAGTCTTTTATATTTTTCCATGATCTGGTTTGGAGAACTGGGTTAGCCTCAATGCATTCGTCTATCTCTTTCTTCCCAGGAAGCTTTTGTTGTAACATTTTCCTGCGAAAATATGACATAACGGCCTCTTTCTCATTTGCACTCCATGGGCGTCTAGTGAGTGTGAACTTCTTTCCTTCCTTGCAAGAATTTTGCGCTAGCTGTAACTCTGTGACATCTTTTTCCGTGACTGCCATTTCTGAAACAAAAAAGATATTTGCTAACTTTAAACTTTTTGCAAATTTTGTTCAAATCATTGAACGGTTTTAGATGAGCTATCTATATATGAGGACTGCGAGAATCTTATCAATACTACCAAATATCCAGTCTTATTTAGTCTTGCAAGCATTGTCTGATTTATTTTTTATTAATTTTCCTCACTACATTACAGACCTGAACTTAATGAAAATAACAAAACCTCTGCATGTTACTATGAACTTGTATATTGGCTGTCAGACAATTTCTGCAGATGAAAACAAAATAGCGAGATTTATTCCTTAGTTCCTTATTGAACTGGGATTATAGTTAGGTTGAAGTAGCCATGAGGGAATGAAGCTGACCCTTTAGCTTTCTACTTGCATTGTTTTGATTATCATTTCCTCACATTATGTTTTTGCATCCTTTCTTTACTTGCCTTGGACTGAAATGTAAGATGACACTATTATTTTATTGATTCCTTATCATTGCCTGAACTTCTATTGTGAGTTTCTTTCCCCAGAGATGCATTTCTTATTATATTTTCTGGTCCTTTGGCATTGCGCCATCCCCGCCCTTCGGGGTTTGGAGAAATAAATTGGCCTGGACGATGTTTCCACACAGAGCTGATACCTACTGCATATGAGTACTAGTAATCTGCTTTCCCTTTGGTGTCTTTTATGGTTGGAGTAAGTTAATTGTATCTATTCCTGATCTTTGTTTTACTTCTACTTTGAAGAGCTAAACCTGCTCTGGAAAACTGCTGGTAGCCCATGCATATATACTCTTTTTATTAGGCAGCAGGGATTTAGATGTCGTTTCATTTCAACATCAGGTAAAATCCCACAACATTTGAAGCAATGTCTCCAAAATGACCTAAATGGTGTTGACGGGGACGTTAAACCTCAAATTAAACAAACTTTGGCACTACTGCGTTTCAACGTGAGGTATCGAACATGTGAATCAGCTGAAGGATCTGCCAGAGGCGTGAAAAGTGTGGCATATATCATTTCTGTACATGAAAAATCCAGTGAAGCGGAATGTTGTATGATTTCCACTATTCGAATGGAACTTATGCAATGCAATGCCATGCAATATTTTATAATAACAACCTGTATCTGATTGATTTATCTCTGTTGACTGAGCCTCAATATCGCTACCAGAGCTATCATCTGCATCGTTGCCGGATTCACCTGAAAAGGTATAATTCTATTTGACTATTGACAAAGTGCATCATCAATAAAACTATTATAACAATATTATTTTTCGTTTTGTTTTTCAAAGAAAATAAAACATGGCATTTCATGCGAATTGTCTGCTAATCAGATGATTTATATGAAATGCAAAGCTTTGGTTTTTCTCAGAAAAAATAAAACAACCCTAGAAGGTATATAGTTGTAAACTATGCTTATCACAAAACACGCCTATATTATTTATATAATAAAACTAGGGATTAAGGGGTATACAATTTCTTACTTCTGCTCAAAACCATAGTCTGAGGGTACACGATATGAGGTTGTTCTTTCTAGTCCCCGCAATCTATATTTTGAGCAGAAATAAGAATATCAGAGTTTTTATTTGAAAAAAATCAGTTTTTTTGGTTTGGTGGCTAACATTTTCAATATAATTGTATATGTATGTTTATGTTTTCGTAATGGCAAAGGGTTTAACCCATTCAGATATAGCATACTTATTGCTGTATGTGATATGATGTCAATATCATTTGAAAATATTAACCACCATAGTTAAATTGATTTCAACACTGTAAAACAAAATTCCGGTCATAAAGATGATGTGTACCTACATTTTAGCAATAGTAAGAAACTAATTTGAACACATGCTAAGGGCATTTCGTTTATTGTATTACCCGGTGTTTAAAGGTATCCCTTGCATGGTTCGACCCCGCAAATAAAGAATAAAGAATCAGCTAGGGTTGCACGATGTTTCCGCGCAGAGCTGAATCCCCCCGCTCACGAGTACTGGTAAACTGCTTAGAGGCTCTAAGTCTGCACGGGAAAAGCTGTGTCAGTTGTCCCGTCCAACCATATAAACCCTATTGGTTTCATATGGTGGCAGGACTTGAGGTGTCATTTTATCTCAATGTCGGACAAAAGTCCCACAAAGTTTGAAGCAACGTCTCAAACATGACCTATACAGTATTGACAAGAATTTTAAACCTAAACTCAAACAAACAATATGCCTATGGCGGTAAATGAAAGGCCCCAAAATTTGCGCTTTATAAATGTTAAAATTGGTCGAGGTGTTGAATAGTAGCACGACTGCCCGGAAGGCAGGAGATCCGTAGTTCGAGTCCCGGTTGCGGTGCGACCGATTTGTGTGCGCTAATTCATTTGTTTATAAAACAAACATATAACCTTACATGGACCATGTCGATTTAAATTCTGTTACAAACGACAAGCTTTTAGTTTTTCATTTTATCATATGACGTCGCGTCTGAGAGTGTAATAACGTCATGCATTAAATTCCGTAATCCACTAGTGGATTAAATATGCAAATTAGTTAGATGCGCCCGTAACGTTATACTTATGGCGTCCTTAACGTCGTCGCGCTTATTGATGGCGGAACATTGACTTTTTTGTTTAAAAGTCGTGAATAAAATGCGTTTAAATGTCATATGATAAATAGAATCTTGCATTCGTGTTCATGTATTATTAAATTTATTAAACTTGTTGAGGAAAAGGAATAAAATGCTCGGCAAAGCCTCGCATTTTATCCCTTTTCCTCAACTCGTTTAATAAATTCAATAATACATGACCACTCATACAAGATCCTCTATTTATCTAACAGCAGCTGGTGTTCAGTGCTTTGTCACAATCGTAAAAATTTCTCCACGTGCTTCACCATGGTGCATTTTTTTTCTTTTTCATTGTGATCATTGAGCCCATTCAGGTTATATTGAAAATCGAGTATCGCTCAGACCGGTGCTAGGAGGCTTATGTAGTCTTGCAAACTAAATTGCTGTGTATGAAAAGGCTCAGTTTACCCGAATCTCCCATTTTTATTCTCTTATGTGTTTTTTTTCCCAAAGAAAAGCTTTGAGCCTTTTAGTTTGCCAACGTAGACTAAAATCGGAATGATAGTATTAATAATAAATCTAACTAGATATACCGTCTGACAGGTTCTCCTCATCCAGCTGGATATCGTCCAAGGACTGCCCAACGGGTAAATCTGTTCCACCTTTTTCCATTTTTAGTAGAAGCTTGGCCACTTTGGCCACCTGGACTGTCGCCTCTGGTAAGCGGTAGAATTCACGATGGATTCTTATATCGTGTCCCATAAAATTCGCCAGAATGTCAAGCTCATTTTCCTTTAGGTTCAGCACCTGGGACATAGTGGCGATGTGTTTCCGCAGTTGCGTTGATCTAAGCCTTTCTGGAGCTGTGGCGTCGCACTCCGCTGAAAACTTTCGCATGCAGTCTGAACCTCTAATATGCGAAAGAGAACCATAGTTGACTGCCGGAAACAAATACGGATTGGCTGTACTCACCACCTTACTGCGTGTCGAATTCAGAAGATCAAGGCTTTTGACAATGTATGAGGGAAAGAGAACCGCAACAGTTCTTTCTCTTTTGCCTTCAATTTCTACTCTTGGCATGACATAGCATAGTTTCTTTTCTAAACCCGATAATATTGAATTGAACTGTGATCCATGATCTGCAAGTTGTTTTGCATTATAATCAGTTACTTTCATTCGGGACACTTCTCCAGAACGTCTTCTATTAAACAGAATGAGTTGCGTCAGAACGATGCTGTTTAAAATCGCCCATGTTTTCACAGATATTTCGGTTTCGTTTGATTCTTTCAGTGCATTGTACTGTTCTTCTGCACTACTTTTAAGGTAGTCTGACAGTGCTCTTACATCTTCCGCCAACGGAAGGAACTGGCCGCGATTTCTTTTATCTTCCTGCAAGGTCTTCAGCGCATTGCTTGTGATGTCATCTGACCAGTTTAGATCTATTAATTTCTGGAGTTCTTCTGCTTCGAGTTCTCTTTCCTTTTGTCTACTTTCAATGCTCTGACCTATGACAATCTTTATGCATTTTTGGAGCGAGTGCCCAATTTTTAGGGCAAGAGATGGTGTACCATATCTGTTCTTGGATTCATCAAACGAGGATACATTCTTGCTACAGGCCACAATTGTCCGATAAAATTTCGGATGGAAAAACGAGGCAAGGGCATTATTTACAAGATTCGTTGCGTTTCGTATTTCAAGCAGTAAGCGCGCCATTTCGCGCATTTTTTTGTCTGATGTAATTATGTTTGTCATTTTCGTGTCCATGTCTGTTACACAGTTTTTCACCTAGAGTCATAATAGTGGAGTCACTTTTGGCTGCCCGACTAACTTGGTCACTTTTCATACTGCAAACTACTTTTTCCAGCAATCTATTCGAGCTACTAGAGTTCTGAACATGTGGGAGCAACAGAAGACTTTCCACAGACAACTTGTTTTTAGTTTTGTCATCAATCGTTACCTTTAGAGGGCATTTGTGTCGCCATAGTTCCCGCCGTATAAAATATCCGTAACAGAACGGGCAGGGTCCATACATCTCGGGATCGCCGTTGCCATCTCGAGGACGATACCGCACGATCAAGTGACCTTCGCCTTTTCTTAAAACTTTGCAATTATGCAAATGATTGCCAAGATTTCTTATCCTGATATAGCGTCTTTCCTTTTCAGATTTGTCCGTTGTTTCCATGTATTGGACGACGTCTTCTTCATGTTTATGCTTTGCAATCAGGTGATCCGGTAATTTGCTTTTAAATTCTTCACAATAAAAGCAAAAGAACTTTTTGTCATATTTCCGGCAATCGATGTTGTTAGTAGGGGGAACAATCATTTTCTTAGTGGGCGGTGCATTAGCGTCAGAAATATCTTGACTATCAGCTGCATCTTCAAGTGAAGAAGTATGAGATGTGTTCAGTGGTGTTAACTGTTCATGCGGCACTGTTTCATCTACCTGTTCTTCGGTGTTATTTTCATTGTCAGGTATATTAATACAAACGTCTACCTCATTATTGTGCTCTGATATATCTGTGTTGTCCACAAACCTACTGAGATCAGGAACGCTAGGCACAATGTCTGACATTCCGTCTGATTGGTCAGATGATGATTCATCGTTGGTATCATCTTTTTCATCCGGTAAATATTCGCTGCCAGAAAAATCCTGAATATATATAAAAAACTTTATGTAACATTAATTTTCACTTGAACTTTGCTTTCACTTAACATCCGTTGGAACTCAGTCGGCTGTAACAACTAAATACAATACTTAAATTGCTCCTACTAATTAAAAAAAAAACCAACAACTTAATACTGCTCTTACATACGTAAGTTTCAATCTTGAGTCATTATTTGAAGGAGTAACAGAATACATGACGCTGCACATAATGTTTCGATGATTCTACAGTTAGTCTCTTTAAACAACTTTACTTTATACTGGTTTCACTTCCATCATGGCAACATGATTATGCTGAATTTAATAAATTTGATTTTTGTGTCGTCTAAAATTCTGTTTCAGTTGAGTCCCAGACTTCGGAGAAATACAAAGTTTAATTTTGAAATATTAATGGCCTTGAAATTTAATACCAATGCAGCTGCAATTACTCCTTAGGTAAATATCATGGTCCGAAACAGTATACAGCAAACATATTGTTTCAATTTCTTTCTTTGGCTGATAAATTACGGATCCATTATTATACATATCCTCACTAATGTTTGTTTGTTTGGAGGTTGAATGTTCCCGCCAACACTGTATTGGTCATTTTCGAGAAATTGTTTCCAATGCTTTGGGATATTTAAGCTCTGTAAACCAATTGGGTTTATAAACATGGAGTACTTCTTTCCCTTTGGAGTCTCTGATGGAAGGTGTAAGTTTATGTTATCGATTCCAGATCATTGCGTTACTTCTTTTTTTTTATAAGATGTAGAGTTCTCATCGTTGCTTCATCCATATATTCGTATTGTATTGTAGAAGTAAAGCCATGATCACGAATCGATAAAATTAAGACACATTTTCTCTTCCCACCTAAGACAACAAAGGGAAAGATACACAAACACGAAGCCACCAGACGTTAATGGAAACTTCAACAGAGGAAGGCCAAAAGGACAGTTACTTTCCAACAAAATTACCAAATGGTCATCCAAAATAAAAAGGCGCAAGTGATTCACACAATTGATAACAAACAATACCATAAATAAACCACAACAGAAGAACCGCCTTGGAATGGTCAGTGGAAATATTGCCTGTATTGGGCTTAACATTTCATCACATATTACATGGCAGCCTAGCTTTGCCTTCTATCATACATTGAAAGGCAGAATTGATTTTACACCAGTGGGGATTTCATACATGGCGTGCACCATTAAATTGTTACTGACTGTATGTATCACTTGTGTCTTTATTTTGGATGGCCATAAGGCCATTTTGTGGGAAAGTAACTGTCCTTATGACCTTTCTCTATTTAGGTTTTCATTATGGTCTGGTCGCTTCGTGTTTGTGTTTCTTTCCCTTTGGTGTCTTTAGTGGGCTATATTAATTGTACCGATTCCTGATCACTGTTTTACTTCTTCTTAAATTACTATGAATAACAGTGACATTATTAGTATTTATCTTTACCTCCTCTTCATCATCAGCACTGTAGTCGTCTTTTTCTGCCTTCAGTTGTTGACTGATCTTCGCCTCTCTAAGGTTGTACTCTTTCCCCTTATTTTCAGTCTGGAAAAAGTTAGCATAGTTGCTTTTCAAATAACCAGTATTGAAAACAAATCGAGTCTTTGGACGGAAAGATAATTATTTCGCAAGAAGTAAGGCATTCTACACTGTCCAGTAGAACTACGTAATCGTACTTATTGAGAATGAAATCAATTAACAAATCATAATTGTAACCCTAGAAAAGCACGAGGAATGTTTAATGGTCGTTGCTAGGTACTTAACACCATAGCTGCTGCTAATAAGAGCGGTTCTTTTCGTAGCAAAGAACCACAAAAGATAGCAGTACATCATACTTTGTTCAATCTAGTCTGTTCATGAACAAACATTGTATGAATTTCTTACTGTCCAGTAGAACTACGTAATCGTACTTATTGAGAATGAAATCAATTAACAAATCATAATTGTAACCCTAGAAAAGCACGAGGAATGTTTAATGGTGGTTGCTAGGTACTTAACACCATAGCTGCTGCTAATAAGAGCGGTTCTTTTCGTAGCAAAGAACCACAAAAGATAACAGTACATCATACTTTGTTCAATCTAGTCTGTTCATGAACAAACATTGTATGAATTTCACTGTCAAACCACCCCTAGCGTTACTGCACGGTGTATTCGTAATTGCAAGGAATGAGCTCCCTGGCCTCAAGGGATGTAAAGTTTATAATCTGTGTACATAAGATGGAAGTGCAACAATATACGAACCACCAGCTGCAGACGGTGTTCATAAATTCTCAAAAGGATTGCTTGGAAGCAATGAATCCAAACAAGCTATGTATATTGCAAAGATAGTTTCAGTGACAAATTCTAAAGGAAAAGTCTATCTGAAACAACGGAAACATTGGACTAAGAATAACCAACAATTTTAGTGGGTAGTATACAGTAGAAGGCAATTATAGCCGCATTCCTTTGTAAAGCCTTAAACTGCACCGTATGTTGGAGACCAAAACATATAAAATGCGCTTTTATATTCAGTATATTTTAAAGCAATATTCAGTTCCTGCTTCCTAGCAGATTATTTAGCTGTTCTGTACATTGCTGATCCGGCCTTGGTAGCTCAGTCGAAGGTGCGTTTGAGTTGGGATTCGAAGGTTCGGTACTTGCTGGTGTCAGCAACATTCTATCATAGAAAAGGATTATATGATTCTTTCTATGATTATTCTTACGCTTCTGCTGATTCACCAAGAGCAGCTGACAGTATGGCGAAGAATGTGCAAATTTCCGAAAACGTCTTATGTAAAAGCCTACTCCAAAAATGTGGTTAGTTACACTGACCCCTTAAAATGACCTACAGTACCATTCAGACGAATCTTTACACCAAGTTAACTAGGAGTTGACTACATTCAGACTACATTTGGACTCTAGAGTTGACTACAAGTTCACTCCCTAGTTAACTATAGTTCACTAGGGAGTTAACATGGAGTTAACTAATCCTTTGTCCTGTCATCAAACTCTTATCCGAGATTTGATTTGCATATAATTTCATAACTGAAAATTAAGATATGCATGGTTTCTACTATCAAATGAGTAATTTATTAAATGTACATCTAATTTGCTATATTAAGACCACATTTTTGGCTGACCAGATGTGGTCTTAATAAAAGATTGTCTTAATAACAGATAAAAAATATCTAAAAATGTTTTGGAGCAAGAATGTGAAACCTTTCAGAAATTTCACAAGATGAAATACAAATCATTTTTAAAAAAAAAAAATCAGTTGATTTATATTTCATGCGCATGTTTTTTTATAAAGCGAATTCCTTTTACTTTGCTTTCTTTTTAATACATTTACACATCTAGTTTGTTATCTATCTATTTCTCTATAATAGGCCAAGCATTTTTTCCGGTTACTCCAGTTTTCGTCCACCTCTAATTAACAATTAAAATAAAACATCTGTATGACATACAGGTTGTGGGTGCTTGTTAGAACTGCCTCAGGAAAACCCACAACATGTCTTGGAGCAGAAATAAAAAACAGTATAAACCTCTCTGAAGCCCAGTTTTCTGCATATAAAGTGGAGTTTATGGGGTGTTCACTTGTTAACATAATGAATCGCCTAGAAATAAGTGAAATCATCTTGAGGGGGGCCCTAACCTTAAAACAATAGTTGGCATTGATGGATGTCATGAATTAACTCTTAAGATGCCAAGAAATGTTTAGAAAAAAAATGTTGTCTCTTTATGTTGTCTGCTGCACCTTCTTGCAGGCAAAACAGAGTGGACCCTGATCATACAGCTCCTGGAGGAGCAGTCTGATCTGGGTCCACATTGTTTGCAAAAATGAATGTCAAAGTTAACAGCAGACGACAAAGCAGACGATAATTGTTGTGATTGGCGTCTTATGTGTTAATCCTGTTAAATCAACAGGTAAGTGTACCGTTAAGTGTTGATTGTTAAACTAACATGGGACATGTGCTGCATATTAACATCTTATTAATAAATTGCCTTGAGTAATATTACTCTGGTGTTTTATTACAACGAAGGGCATATTGAATCAGTTTACCCGGTGTATACAGAATCTGATTTACTGTGCTTGAAAACAAAATTCTGATACATTACGATAACACATCAGTGCGTCACAGTACAATCTTTTATATCTTCAAAATGGCTACTTTTCTGGTGAAAATCAGTGATATTTTTCTTATTTATACTACGAACATAGGTTGTAGGTACTCGTTTGAACCGGTTCTAATGAGTACCCACAACATATCTCGTGGAACAGAAATAAGAAAAAATAATGTATACCCCCGTAAACCCCAAATTTCTCTATATAAAGTGGAATTTAGGGGTGTTCATTTCAGGTGATGAATTCAGGAGATATAAAACCCACACTACCTACACACAGTAATAAAAGTTCATATCCCATTACAAAAGAAAATGCCTTTATAATTCTGACCCCTCAAACCCCACTTTTAAAACTGGGTTTTACGTCGATAAACCATTTTTTTTCATATTTCTGCTTAAAAACATAGATTGTGGGTACTCGTTACAACCCCCTTAATGAGGCGGTTCTGTCGAGTACCCACAATCTATATTTTGTGCAGAAATAAGACAAATATCTTTTGTTTTATCTGAAAACATTCTTTTTTTTTTCGTGGGTAAACTTTTCAAAGTATTTGAACAGGCGTGTTTTTGTAATGATTCTATATTTTATCAACCATCTTTTCTATATTTCTTTTGAGTTCAGGATTTCTCCACTGTATCTGTTTTCTAGAATATCTAAAATATTTTCAGAGCCAAATTTTCTAATGTAAATATAGAAGGACTAAGCATGCCCAGGTAAAGTGTCATTTCATCTGAATGTTTGGTAATAGCCCCATAAAATTGGAAGCAGCGTCTCCAAAATGACATAGTGTTGACAGGGACGTTAGATCTCAAGTAAAACAAACAAACAAAAAAAAAAAACAAAAAAAAAAAACACCGTGATCTGATTCTTCACTGTCCACGCATAAGTTTCTACAGTATTAAGTTGTATTAAGTTACATGTATGTGCCCAAGCTTGTGATATTCGATATTACCTTTCTTTAACCCATATATGACAGTGGAATCTTCTACTTTATAAGTTTGGAGTGGTCCACATGTTGAACTTTTTCCTTCATTCGCCGGAAATTACCGAGTTGAATATCGATTTCCGTAGGAACTCGGCAGTTAAAGTTACCTGTCTATTTTGAAGGCTTTTCATATTAAAATTATGAAGGAAAAAAATATTAACTCCTCGTATCTTATTTATCCTTAACACTAGAAAAAAGTCACTGTTATCCTGATGTAGGAAAATTATTCAGTTTTTATTTGGTGCATTTCAAAGTGATGAATAATTAATTCTTATTGCTTCCATCTGCAATATAATGTCACGCCCATATGCTCCATAGACGGCAATGTATTTTAAAAAAACCCGTCAGATTTCCATGTTTGGTTGCCAATATTAAATAGAAATGATTTGTTTGGAATTAAGTCACTGTTATATACTGTTCGACTGTTGTTCAAAGTTTACGATGATATAAAGTTTATTTCTATTAAAAAATGATAATTTGCTTCCCCGAGAGCTTAAAAATCGTTTATAAGCTGTTTATCAGAACTGCAGTTCATGATGCAAAAAATCGCTAAGTCCACATTATATGTACCAGAAATCGTATCAAACATGTAAAGCTTTTTTTTGTATTAATTTTGTAATTACTAGTAATATACAACATACGGATAATATACTTGATACAGTGATTATATTCCTCGGATTTTTTTTATTTTATTTTATTATAATTTTGTCTCACTTTTGTTACATTTATGTTTTCATTCATTATGAATGGGCGGCAAATATGTCAAAAGGACAAACATTGTCGAAATCATTAACTGTGAAATGGCGATTAAATGCCGATTAAAACCACCATGAAAAGTTAATTGGCAGTTTGAAGCCATTAATTGATTGTGTTTGTTTCTATTGGGGTTTAACGGCCCAGTTAACACTATTTAGGTCAGTTTTGAGCCGGTCGGTTTACCTGTCCACACTTTTCCTGAGCAAGCTTATACGTAAGCGGTTAACCAGTACAGTGCACATTCGCCTCGTCGAGGGGGTTCAAACGAGCACCAACAATCTATGTTTTGTGCAGAACTTAGAAAAATATCTCAGTTATTCATCTGAAATGTATTTGAACAGGCGTGTTTTTTTTTTTTTTTTTTTTTTTTGGGGGGGGGGGGGGGGTGGGGGGCACTTGGAATTAGAGGGTGTTCTTGGGGTTCGGTCTCAGGGATGTGTCCACCAAAGTCCTGTAATGTCAACCATACCGGCCCGCTGGGTAATGACATATCTGCAAGCAGTGTAGTAGGTACGGATGAGGATGCTCGCGATGGATCTCTACTGTTAATGATTGAATTTGCAACCTGATACTTTATAAACTGTGTACATCAAATTTCTGTTCATTGTTGTACATCCAGACGAAGCGTCTCATCTGGATCTACACTGTTTGCCATCCTGAATGATTTTATATTTTCACTTATTGGAAAAGACACTACTTAACAGTGTAGATCCAGATGAGGCTGTGTATGGTATTTTAACTATTAACGCCATACAGACCAGTGCAAATTTCTATGCAAACAATGCAGATCCAGCTGATGCGCCTAATCTGGATCTACACTCTTTGCTATGCTGTTATTTTCTGTTAATGATATTCAACTCTGCCTGTCCGCACAGTGTAGATCATGGTTCGACTGCTCAAAATTAGCGGTCTTCTATCCAGCTCTACACTGTTTGCCATTCTGTTGATGACTTTGACTAAACCACCGTCAATAAAAATGGAATTGTCTCAATTCACATTACGAAATCACGCCCATACTATACTGATAAATTTTACCACAAAACAAAATAAAAATGAAAATGTTTAGATAGAAAATACTGCTATTTTTCATACTTCTGTTCCAAGAATAGATTATAGGAACTCGTCAGAACCGCCCCGGTAAGGCAGTTCTAACGAGTATCCACAATCTTTGTTTTGATGAAAAAAATAATGTATACCACTGTAAACCTCAGTTTTACTGTATAAAAGTGGGGTTTAAGGAGTCACAATAATATAGGTGTGTTTTTGTGATGAGAGATGGATCAATCAATCAATCAAATATTTTATTCTCTCAATCCATCATGCATAATGGCAATATAAGGTGATAAAAATAACTGTTATAATTATTCAGAGATGAAAGAATCTACTTTAGTAGAAACCGGTTTAAAGTTCCTCTGTCCGAATTTTCCACTATTTTCCGCATATCAATGGTTTGTCTAGTTTAAAGGTTAATAAAGGCATTTCTTTTGCTTGTTTGAGGTTTAAGAGTAACAGTCAGATAAATAATGTATACCCCTATACACCCCAGTTTTAATATATAAAAGTGGGGTACACGTAGGTCAGAATTATATAGGTGTGTTATCGTGATGACGAAGTTAACAAACGTCCTTTAATTTAACAATGAGGTGGCGCGTGCCCGTCGTCTCCCAATATGTGTTTATTTAAAGTGTCAATCATGTGTTACCCTTAAAGTGTCAATCATAATCTTGAAGATAACAATTTTATTAAATAAATAAATAAATAAAGTAACTCTCTCATCTTTGTTCACTTTTTGTGATAGATTTGATAGACTATCTTTGTGGTGTCTTGATTTATGTCCAGTTTTGTTAACGCTTAAAGTGTAAATCATAACTAGTGCAGATGACATTTTCCTGGTATTTCGAAAACACGTCTATTAAAAATATTGAAAATTTTACCACCAAAAAATGAAAGTATTCAGATAAAAAATTGCTACTTTTCGTATTTCTTCTCGAAACATAAATTGATGGAACTCGTTTTAGCAGAAATAAGAAAAATAATGATCCCCATTTTACTACATAAAAGTGGGTAATATGGGGTGTCTTTGTGATGCGATCATAAACCTATTGCAGCCCATTCACATAGTAATTGCATGCCTCATTTTAATAAATACCTTCTGTGACTGACTTTTAAGGTACTTTTTATATCTTTCTTGAATTCTTAAAGTGTCAACCATAGCTCGACAAACAACATTTTCGAAATTGTGTTAAAATTGTTTAGGACAAAAATTACAGCCGATTCAAATATGAGTGAAATGTCTTTTATAATAAATAAATAAATACATAATTAAATAAATAGGCTTATCTGTGTTTACACATTATGTTACTTTTATGGCGTCCTTTCAATTATTCAGGGAATATCTTATACAATATACTGTATATCAGTGCAGTGTTAACTCTTGAAGTGTCAATCATGACTTGGGCAGACAACATTTTTCAAAATGTGTTTACCTATCATATTACTTTTTATGGCGTCCTTTTAATTATTCAGGAAATATCTTATACAATATACTGTATATCGGTGTAATGTTAATTCTCAAGGTGTCAATTATGACTGCGGCAGACCATCACGAAAATTTGACCCCCTATAACCCCATTTTCATAGTAATAGTAAAACTTGAGTTTGCAGGGGTATACATTATTTCTTATTTCTTCTTAAAAACATAGATTGTGGATACTCGTTAGAACCGCCTCGCCGAGGTGGTTCTGACGAGTATCCACAATCTATGTCTTGAGCAGAAATAAGAAAAATATCAAATTTTTTCATCTGAAAATTTACAATGTATATGTATAGGCGTGTTTTCGTAATGGAACAAAACTGGTTTTAATGTAATAACTTTCTCATCTGATTTCATCTCGGCCCCCGCCCAAATGGGCTTTAAGAAATATATGGGCTGCATGATGCTTCCAGGCAGGTCTGAATCCGGCCCGCTCACTAGTACTGGTAAACCGCTTAGAGGATCTAAGCCTGTCCAGGAACCGCGGTGCGAGGCGGATGCTAATAAAGCCTATTGATTTCATTGGGCGACAGGGCTTGAGATGTCATTTCATCTCAATGTCGGGTAAAAGTCTCACAAAATTGGAAGCAACGTCTCCAAAATGACCTTTACAGTGTTGACGGGGGCGTTAAACCTCAAATCAAACACACAAACAAAATCTGACTTGATCTTGATCGAGTCTTATAGGCGTGTTTTCGTGATTGGCTAAAAATATTTTTCATGGCGTTATTTATTTAAATAAATAGATAAAATTAATGCATAAAAAGATCGGAGTCAAGAGAGATTCCACGTATCATATTTGACCTTAATCCTTAGTTAATATCACTGGACAAGAGACTGTGCTAATATATAATGGTGGTAATAACCGGCCAGATTAAGAAATACATTAAGTCGAACAGTACACGTGTGAACAGAACAGAACAGAACAAAACTTTATTTAACTAACTGCTTCTCAGGCCACTCACAGGTGGCATAAGAGAATGAATTTGTACAAACATTTACACACATACACATACATGAACAAGTAAATGACAAAATAACGAAAGCATCACGAAAACACGCCTATATAATTTTGGCCCATTTACGCTCGTCCTTCAAAGTAAAACTGGGGTTTACAGGAGTATACATTATTTTCCCATTTTCGCCAAAACCCACAAGCCGCGGCTATCCGTTAAAACCGCCTTGCCGAGGCGGTTCTAACGAGCACCCACAACCCATGCCCGGGCCGAAATATGAAAAAAAAAAAAAAAAAGATGAACCGAGATGTGATTAGCCACACCAATGTGATGCAATAGTTTCCAATATTTCTCTATATGAAGTGGGAATTTAGGGCACAAAAATAGATTATTGGTGTTCTTTGCAACACCCTGATTCGGACGGTCTTACCAGTACCCCAGCTATGTTTTTGAGCAAGAAAAAGGAATATAATATACACTCTTGTAAACTCCGAACTTACCAATTAGCAAGGATGTTCATGACACAGGCAGCTTAACATATAGACCCACTATCCCACGTGTCAAAAAAAAAAAATAAAAAAATAAAAAAAAAATAATAAAAAACAACAACAACAAAAAACCTATCACTAATACTACTACTCATAATAATGATATTGATAATTATTATTATTATTATTATTATTATTATTATTATTATTATTATTATTATTATTAAGCAATTCAACATAATTTAGCTCTTCAATATGTTAAATATGTTCGTTCATACTAGATGCCTCGAAATGAAAAGGCATGGTTGTTACTTCAAGTTCTTTTTCACATCTAGATAGCCTTAATTTGAGCTCCTTTGAATACCTACAGGTAGATCTATTAAGCAAAGTGTCATATCTGCAGATGTATGATTAATGATTCCCTGAGGTCAGCGACTCGAGAAAAAATATTGGATATTCTGTACCTTGATCCCAGTGGTGTACAGGGAGATAACTCGAATAATCGCCCTGACAGGTTTTAACGGAAATTCACGACTTATTCCGATCGCCGCCTATGAAGGAAAAAGTTCGGTATGATTTCAAAATGACATAAATAGTGTTGACGGGGCATCCGATCTGAGTCTAAACTTTTTACCGCTGTCCCACAAATGGTCGCTTGGCATATATGGGTTAAATGTGGAAATGAGAAATAAAACGCAACAACATTTACTATTAGATGTTTATTGGCCCCTTATGTGGGAATAGACAATGTCTGTATGATCCTTGTCATTTAATTAATCCTTACTCTGCTAAACATGAAACAATGTAAATCCAGATCTGGATCTACACTGTCATTCAGTTTGCGAATTTTAAATGAATGCAATATGTGAAGTAATTTGTGTGGACTCTAATCAGTCTGATCAGGTCCCACATTGTTTGCAAAATTGACTTTCAAAGTTACAAGCAGACGACAAAGCAGACAAAATTGCTGTGATTGACATCTTATGGGTTAATTATTCAGCAGGATAATGAAAAACTGCATCTGAAATTGTCATTTGTTTATGTTGTCTGCTGCTCTTTTGGTAAACTTTTCAAAACATATTTTCAAACTTTTCAAACATATTTATGCGTATAGTCAATCAGTGTGGACCCTGATCGGACTTCTCCAAGAGGAGCAGTCTGATTAGGTTCCATATTGTTTGAAAAATTGAAAATTTGACTTCTAAAATTACCAGCAGATGGTTCAAAACAGGTTGTGGGTACTCGTTAGAACTGACTCAATGAGGCGGTTCTTTCAAATTCCCACTTCCTTTTTCAGAAGCCGAAATAAAAAAAAATATATGTGATAATTGCCAGTTTAAAGTTATGAGCAGGTTGTGGATGCTTATTAGAGCTGTCTCAATGAGGCGATTCTAATAAGTTCCCACTTAATAATGTTTGAAGCAGAAATAAAAAAGAAAAACTAGTCAACAGCCAATAGCCATGTTAAAGCCATGAACAGGTTATGGGTACTCATTAGAACTGTCTCAATGAGGCGATTCTAACTAGTTCCCCGCATTCATTTTTCTTTATTTTTTCGCCCAAAAACATAGATTGTGGGTACGCGTTAGAACCGCCTCACTGACGCGGTTATAACGAGTTCCCACAATGTATGTTTTGGCCAGAAATATAAAAATAAAAATCAGATTTATTATCTGATTTTTTGTCTATTATTAGGTGGTAAAATTTTCAATATATTTGAATAGGTGTGTTTTCTTAGTGATGTACTGTAATGATAAAAATATTTTCTATGGCAAACGAAGATTCTAAGTTCATCTGCTTTGCTAGATCTCAATCAAAATGATAATACTCCAGGATATCATATATCACAAACCATTTCTCTTATCACCTACCAATAAATGACCACTTGAACCTCAGGGGATTATGGCTGTTAAGGTGATGGTATTCATCTGATAAAATCAGATAATGACTTCTGATAAGAAGGGTTTAATCATTATAATCCACTTATGGATTACTTATGAATTTTGTTATTGCTCCTTTAACATATTACAACATAGTATATTTTGTTCTTGAAAAACAAAATAAATAAATAAATAAATGTCAATGTCACATCTACTACTTCCACCACTACTACTAATAGCAATAGTCACATAAAGATTTCTACTCAATTGAGATAAACATAAAAAATAACAAAACATTATTACCACTACTACTACTAATATTAATAATAATAACAATAAATAAACCTGTGAATATTACTGCTACTATTACTTATAATAATAATAATAATAATAATAACAATAACAATAACAATAACTAATAGCAATAGTAACATAAATATTTCTACTTCATTGAAATAAATAATGAAATAAAAACTACTGCAATTACGAATTACAGCCAAGCATGCTAGAGGTTTAAAATTAGACAGTGCAGTACCAGACTGAAATGTTTATCCTAGTAAAGGTATACACATCTGTTCATTTTGTACCAGAAACCCCAAAACGGGCAGTTGGCAAACAGTGCAGGCCCTGATCAGACGCCACAGAAAGGGGCGTCTGTTCAGGGCCTACACTGTTCTCAAAAAGTTAAGCCATTTTGCGAATGGAGTTTGAAGGGCACACCCTGTCACCCTTGAACTTTGAGGTTAACTCGGGCTATATGTAGGGAGAAAGATTCATTTGGTACGAACCTTTTTTGTACCAAATGGAATCTTCCTCCTTATATGTACCAGGGCTCCATTTCAAGGTTTAAGGGTGTCGGGGTGTGTTTTCATCAAGGTATATTTGGGGAATGACTGAACTTTTAGCAAACAGTGGAGGCCCTGATCAGACGCCCCATTCTGCGGCGTCTGATCTGGGCCTGCACTGTTTGCAAAAGTGAAATTTTCATGAATGAATATTCAGTTGCCATATGCTTAGGCAATTAGTGAGGCTTATCAGTGTGAACCTGAGATTTATTGAAGTTCATTTTAACAAATGAAAATAAACAGAGCTGTTGTTCTGGAGAGGCTAAAATGTCCATACCTGGATTTTCGGGGCACTTAAATCCAGGAGTATAACCTGAAATTCATTAACCCTTATCCCGATGAACATGACAAACAACTTTGCAAACAGCATAGATCCTGATCAGACGGTTAATGATTGTTTGATTTGAGGTTTAACGTCCCCGTCAACACTGTAAAGGTCATTTTGGAGACGTTGCTTCCAATTTTGTGGGACTTTTACCCGACATTGAAATGAAATGACATCTCAAGCCCTGTCGCCCAATGAAACCAATAGGGTTTATTAGCATACACGGTCCGCCTCGCACCAAAGTTCCTGTACAGGCTTAGATCCTCTAAGCAGTTTACCAGTACTAGTGTGCGGGCCGGATTCAGCTCTGCGTGGAAACATCATGCAGCCCATATATTTCTTCAAGCCCCTATGGGCGGGGGCTGTTTCATCTGGTCAGGATCTACACTGTTTTTCATCCAATTTGTGAATTGAATGAATACATAACCTTTAACGATTTGAATGGTTGATATCCAGAAATGGGTATGGTAAAATTAATTTATTCAGCGGGATAAGGGCTAACAATGATCATCTTGAAATTATGGGATATAACCTGTCATTCTTCATTTTTTTTTTGCCATGTCATTTGCATCAGCATGATGAAAATAAATAAATAAATAAAAAAAACAGATAACAAATTAAGTAACATATTCATTCACCTGTTCTAATCCATATATGTACTACTGTATAACTGTTAAGACTTCTAGTCAACTAGAAGTTAACTAAAGTTAACTCCCTAGTTAACAAAAGCGGGAAATGGAGTTGACTAGGAGTTAACTCCATGTCTGAATGTAGTTAACTTGGAGTCAACTAGGGTGTCAAGAATCGTCTGAATGGTACTGTAACAGTGTTAATTGAGCCGTAAACTAGAAAAAGAAACAACTTTTATCTTTCTTACCTAGAATAGAGAGGGAGACGATTCACAAAAATCATTCCATAAGATAAAAATGACATTAACGTAAAATGTAATAAAACTTGAACCGACAGAAGCCATTTAGTGCAATCTTGACTATATCGCAATGCCTTAATTTGAAATAAATTCTTCATGGTCGAAAAAGTAAAGCAGCACGAAAGTAGTCAGGAGAAATACAGACTCTGTGGTTTTTTGATTTGTATATTCTCGGAGATGTTACATTGATGAGTTGGGAAGCCTTCATGCGGACTAAACAAAATTAATGTCTATACCGCTACAGAAGTAGGGCGAGGATTCTCGGAGATGTTACATTGATGAGTTGGGAAGCCTTCATGCGGACTAAACAAAATTAATGTCTATACCGCTACAGAAGTAGGGCGAGGATTGTGGCCACGTAAAATCGATTTAAGCCCCCCCCCCCCCCAGTGGAATTCTTTCCACTGACCGTTCCAAGGCGGTTCTTCTGTGGCGGTTTATTTATGTTATTGTTCGTGCTTACTGTATTACACGTGTCTTTTTATTTTGGATGGCCATAAGGCCATTTTGTGGGAAAGTAACTGTTCTTTTAGCCTTCCTCTGTCTGGGTTTCCATTATGGTCTGGTCGCTTCGTGTTTGTGTTTCTTTCCCTGTGGTGTCTTTGGTGGGGGGAGTAAGTTAATTGTATCGATTCCTGGTCTTTGTTTTACTTCTACTTTCCGTATTATTAAAGAAGACTACCACAGAAATTGGAGCTGAAAGTTGCAACCACGTCAAGTTTGGGGTTGGGTTATATTACGAAAATAGCGGCGTATCGTTTAAACATGTTAATAAATAATTTACCTGATACTGGGCAAAGGACTGGCTGGCGGCATTTTTTACCATCTTCATTAAAGTTCCAGAATCCTTCATCCGGTTGGTCATATCTCCAAGTACATACTGTCTTTTCCTAAGAGCACTTGATTCTTTTGAATATCGCCTAACTTTCTTCGGGGTTTTCTCGATTGTTTGACCGACGATTTGTAAATTTATATGTTCATCTTGTGGAGAGGGTTGGAGTTGCTCTATCTGTAATAGATGTTTAATTATTTATCTCTACATGTTACTGCTGTCTCAACACAAAACAAACAACCCTCTATTACAAAACCTTTTGCTCAAACTCTTCACCGGAAATCCCTTTATATACAGCTAAATTTATACATCTATTATCAAAGCGAGAAGAGTACTGTTCAGAAATTCTTATGAAAGAGTAAAACCTGATACATCTTTTGAGAATGCAAAGGAAAATAGTTGCACTGTTTAATTTTCAGAAATGAAATCGTCTTTCAGTCCCAATTCATTTGTGAAAGTTGACTGGCAATTTATCTGTTTATGTTAAGTATCTCGAACTTTTCCGACTACCCAAGCTTATCTCAGTACTGTCATCCTCGGTTATAATGGATATTTTTATTTGGTGATTGAGGAAGCCATAGCGCCGTGGGGGGCTTAAATCTATTTTTTGCATGGCCATAATCCTCACCCTTACTTCTGTCGCGGTAGACCTGCGTTCCTGATTAAATCTTGCTTAATTAATAAGTGTAAAGAATGTTATCAGCACTGTTACTCGTATATGGAGCTACAATCAAAGACCATATCAGTCCGGAGCCACCGTAAAAGAAGAAACACAAGGCAATAAGAGCCTCCCCGTTTCGATTGTGTATGTGACTTTTAAATAAGATAAGAGCCTCCCCGTTTCGAATGTGTAAGTGACTTTTAAATAGGGTGGGCCTCTGTGGCCTTGTGGATAAGCGCGCTGACTCTTAATCATTTGGCCTGTCACTGCTGTAGGCTCGAGCTTGGTTCGGGTCACATGCAAGACGCCAAGATCTGCAAAGTAATGGCAGGTGGTTTTTCGCCAGTTACTCCGTTTTCGCCCACCTCTGATTGACGATCGACTCGTTATGAGTGATTTAATCTTGAAAGGGCCCTAAAACCAAAAACTTAAAATACTTAATTTTGAAATACAAGGCGATAAGAGCCTCCCCGTTTCGATTGTGTATGTGACTTTTAAATAAGATAAGAGCCTCCCCGTTTCGAATGTGTAAGTGACTTTTAAATAGGGTGGGCCTCTGTGGCCTTGTGGATAAGCGCGCTGACTCTTAATCATTTGGCCTGTCACCGCTGTAGGCTCGAGCTTGGTTCGGGTCACATGCAAGACGCCAAGATCTGCAAAGTAATGGCAGGTGGTTTTTCGCCAGTTACTCCGGTTTTCGCCCACCTCTGATTGACGATAGACTCGATATGAGTAATTTAATCTTGAAAGGGCCGTAAAACCAAAAACTTAAAATACTTAATTTTGAAACAGCTGTTTCTATTTATATTTTATTTTGAAAACATATTAAAGTCCGAGGAAAAGGGCCTCTGGCCGAGTGGATAAGGCACTGACTTTTAAATATTAGGTTTCTTGCTGCTGTAGGTTCGAGTTTGGCTCGGGTCACATGTGAGACGTTTAGGCCTGCAACGGAAGGATATGTTTTTTCTCAGAGTAGTCCATTTTTCGCCCACCTCTGATTAACAAACTGCTCGATATGAGTGAAATAATCTTCTAAGGGTCGTTAAACCAAACTAAATACGTCCACCAGCTTACCTCACATTCCATGTCAGAAAGACATGGACCGTGGCTGATGGTCTTGAACAGGCTATCTGACCTCTTTCCACGATTAAGCGTGCCTCTCACTATATCCGGCCTCTTTTCGACTTCATTTGACTTTAATAGATATTCGGTAACTTTTACCGGAAGTTGCTTCACTTCCACCATCTGTATATTTAGTTGTTTTGTTTGAAGATCCGTCACTGAAGGATCATTCTGCAATGAGCATAGTTTTAACACAACTTTAAATCTACATATGCAAAAAGGTAAACTTATTTAATACATTTCTAAGAACTAAGTCAATCTATAATATATTACTAAGATATTGATCCTGTTTAAACTTTGAAATGTTTTCAGAGGAAAACGTATCTTCCCCTCTAGTCGGAACATAGTTTTTTGTATATGTCCTATATGCAATGTCTATTTTTGTATGTGAGTATGATCGATGTAGAATAGGGGCAGTCACCAAAAACAAATCAACCAATAAACCCAAATATACCTGTGCATGTGAAAATTGACTGCTCGTTTCGGTTTCCACCTGTAACGCTTTTATAATAAAGTAAAGCGCATTCATGTTTGTGCTGTTCCCCCTTTGTTGTCTTGGATTGGGAGTAAGAGAATATTTTATCCATTGTTGATCGTTGCCTTTAATTATATTTAGTCTTAAACCACTCATTCCTTTAGCTAGCATGCCAAGGAATTTGGTCAAGGTCACCAAAATATAATCCGTTTTTGTTCATGTTCTATCAACATATCGTGGGGTGCAGGTCTGGTCAAAATCTACTGATTTCTTCAGGAGACAGATGCAGACGAGTCATTTTTTAGCATTAATAGAACTTCTGTCCTCTTTATCGTCTGGATAATGCAATTAGATAAGTATTATGAACGTCTCAAAATGTTTGACTTACAAAAAGACAAATAACTTATAATAAAGCCGGTCATGAACAACTACGTGCATGTATGCGCAGTTTTGAATTTGACAAATATCAACAAAGAGAGAAAAACGTAAACGCCCCATTTCAACAATTTAAGGAAGTATATTTGTTTTATTACGAAAAATAAGAACAGAAGTAAAGGCAGTGATCAGTAATCAATACAATTGCCCCACAGCTTGATGCTAATGGAAAAGAAGTACAGATCCAAATGCACGTCATGATAATACAAAAAAAAACGGTTCAAGCGGAAGTTTCGCACAATTGGCAAAATGGCTATGCATATGTATATTGAAAGACTATAACAAATAAACACCACGACAGAAGAACCGCATTGAGTAAAAGGTTTCTATACTAGTGTTGGATGTGTAGGCTTAAATCGATTTCATATGACCGATATCCTCGCACTTAGTTCTGTCGAGATTACTTTCTGTACGAACAAGTCAAGCAGTATTATAATTCAAGTAATGATAGACCTACATTATATTCTGCATCAGATACGATGACATCATTTGTAATTGATTTTAGTAAGTTTCCACATCTGTCGACGCGGTCAAACATGTCTCCAACTACGAAGCGACTCTTCTCAACAACATCGGATTGTAAGGTGTATTGATTGGCTTGTACTTGTGTTTCCCCGACTTGTAAAGCTACGATTTGTGGATTGATATGCTGCTTCACAGGTTGCAAAGTTGTAGCCCGATGCTCGGCCTGAAAAATAAATGGTATATAAATATTTCTTTTTCAAGTTGTGACTGTTAAAGCATAGTGATATTTCCCTAATGCCCCCCCCCCCAATATGTCTGTATAATTGATATATAAGTTTTATCAAATATCGTTGATGTTTTATTCCATTGCCGTTATGACGAACAAATGTATATTTGTGGGTAAAAGCAATGAAACATAGGGAACACAGTCTAGTGAAATTGCCGCAGTCATTATTTCCAATATTAAACGCGACAATAAAACTATGATTTCGCAGCGCATATCCTTATTTTTAAGGCATAATTTTAAATATTTTTAAACATATATTATGGTTTCAATCATCTTTTCAACTATTTACATAGGTTTGAACCCATAACCGTTTTAAATATGTTTGGTAGTTTATGTAAAATTAAAACAAACCACAAGAAAACAATCCACTCTCCCACTGCAAGATATTCAAATATAGTGCTGCTAAAGCTGACAAAAAAGAATCAAAAGGAAGCCCAGGTACAGCAACAATCATTATGGAAATTAAGGGTATGCTCAAAGTGACCAAAAGGAATGAAGCACCTATATAAAGAACTTAAGTGAAATTTCAACGTCAAAAGCTTAATGCCCGAGTGACAATGTCTTTCTCAAACATAATTAAATGACTATTTAAACAGAGATATTAGAATTACACACAGGAAATACCAAAAACAAAGTTGAAGACGTTTCTACTCTTGGCACCCACTGAAAGAGAAGACACCTCACAAAGAAACTGTACTTGCATAATACTCTACTTTACTTTCAGACATCTGATATGTGTTTAATTGCAGTTGTCATATCAGTGCTTTCTGCTTGAGATTTGTACATCAAACAAACAATCTACAGTTTCAGCAATTAAACTGTATTACAATCTTCGAAGCAGTTTGCGGGAGTATTCAATTGAACCTTCCTTAAGCCGATGAGCCCATCTCAGATGGATCTGTATTGATCCTTGCTGTAAATCATCAAGCGATCAGAGTGTAATAGATGAAGATCATCTCATGTATGTCAGGGTGTTATCGTTAAATTAGTATTCAGGAAAACAACAATACATAAAATTAAAATTTCCTACCTCTGGTTCAGTAACTATTTGATTAGCTTCATTTAGCAGCGATTCTTTGGCTCTTAAAATATCGCTTCTGTCCTCAACATTACACTCCCGTTTGCTTTCAGCAGTGTTTGGCGACTTCATTGAGACATCAACTAGCGCTGTATTGGATTGTTCATCAATTGTTTTAAAGCTTTCACATTCGACTTTGGAATTATCCAGAGGTCCATTCTGCAATTTTAAACATCATAATTATGCTCATGATTGCATTTTTTTTTTCAAAAACCATTTGATAAGGTCTAGCTTTTTTAACATTTCATTTTTCGTCATTATGTAGTTCACCTTTTTAATTTTACCTGGTACTTCAAGCGTACTGTTTTCATTTTCACAAATAAAAGCAATCACATGGATCTGTATTGATCATTGCTGTAAAGCTTAAATCGACCAGAGTGTAATAGATGAAGATCATCTCATGTATGTCAGGGTGTTATTGTTATATAAGTATTCAGGAAAACAATATATAAAATTAAAATTTCCTACCTCTGGTTCAGTAACTATTTGATTAGCTTCATTTAGCAGCGTTTCTTCGACGTTTAAAATATCGCTGCTGTCTTCAACATTACACTCCCTTTTGCTTTCAGCAGTGTATGGCGACTTCATGGAGACATCAACTAGGGCTGTATTGGATTGTTCGTCAATTGTTTTAAAGCTTTCACATTCGGCTTGGGAATCATACAGAGGTCCATTCTGCAATTTGAAACATCATAATTATGCTCACGATTGCAAGTTTTCAAAAACCATTCGATAAGGTCTAGTTATTTTAACAATTTCATTTTTCGTCATGTTGTAGTTCACCTTTTTTAATTTTACCTGGTACATCAAGCATACTGTTTTCATTTTCACAAATAAAAACAATCGACGCTACTATTTCTTTGCCGTTTAAATAAATGATTTTGATATTAACTTTACACTGGAAGGATTTATTTTATTTTCAATGACACACGCATCACAGTATCTAAACCTTGTTTGCATATGCAAAATAGTAGAGTAGTCAATACTCACGAATCTAAACAATTACTTATACACCTCCGGTCAACGAAACCAAAGCGAAAGAAGCATAAACAAATAACATCATCACCAGAAGCAGAAAGCCATAACACGTGGTTTCCAACAATATGGCTAAGTTGCCATACAATATAATAAATGTATTAGCGCTAAATACACAGAGTGACAAAAAAGAACGGAATGATACCTTGAAATTGTGTTGTTGTCGAGTCTTCTTTTTTAATCTCTGTATTTGTTTGAGATTTATGTTGCTGGAGATCTTGGACTGGTGAGTTAGATATTATACATGCTGTCTGAAAAGAATACTTACCTAAAGCAGAAGTAAAGCAATGATCAGATATAGCTACAAAGATGAAACAACGTTAAAGACTCGTCCGCATGAAACAAGGGAAATGCTGGAGCAAAAGGAAACCAAGAGTTTGACTCCGAGATCCCGACCAGAGACCTAAGCCACAAAACTCACCTTGAAGAACCTGGAAGCTCTGTGCGTTGGTTGGATTGGACTATTTGCGTATTTTTCAGGAGTTGTATCAACCTTTTCCCAGCTACTGTAAACACCATGGCATTTAGGGGTTTCTGTGTCCATAGTAG
This sequence comes from Lucinisca nassula, assembly GCA_963580285.1. Lineage (NCBI taxonomy): Eukaryota > Metazoa > Mollusca > Bivalvia > Lucinida > Lucinidae > Lucinisca > Lucinisca nassula. The sequence goes on from OY757015.1 coordinate 155,884,706, forward strand.
TGTCATCTCTTAAATTCAAGCCTGGCTGCACGTTTTCCAAAGTGGCAATACTTTGTATACTAGAGGACTGTTCTTCTTTGGTGGAAGGAAAGACACCTGATAAAAATGATGAATTATATTTGAGTCAAGCGGGTCTGCAGCCTTATTCTGCTGCCGGCTTCTCGAATGGAAATAAAAAACAACATGATTTGTTGATTTGCCGTCCCTGTCAACACTATTTATGTCATTTTGGAGACGTTGCATCCAATTTTGTGGGACTTTTACCCGACAGTGAGATGAAAAGACTTCTCAATCCCTTATCCCAATGAAACCAAAAGGGTTTATAAACAAGGATGGGCCGACTCGCAGCAATTTTCCCAGGCAGGTTTTCTTTTGCCCCAGCATTTCTGTTGGTGTATGCTGTCGAGTCCTCAACCTTGTTTCATCTCTGTAGTTTATTTATTTATATGTTACACTGTCTATCTAGCAATGACTTGAACCTAATTAAGATTCATTAATGGAAAGCGCTGTCAGAGGTGTAATAGGCATATATATGGTTTACTTTCAACTTGAAAGCCAAAAGAAGAAAGACTGAAAACATATATTGATATCAAAGTATTAAAATCACATCCAGCGAAAATTCTGTGACGACTGATTTAAATGCTATAACATGCTATAGCCTTAAGCGTTCCATCTTTCTAATACATGCAGTGCTGAATTACCACATTCCTAGATAGCCATAAGCGTTTCATCTATCTAATACATGCATTGCTGAATTACCACATTCCTAGATAGTTTCAGTTTGGGCTTTCGCCAACTACATCGAATACTAATGGGGAAACAACTGGGGAAAGATGTTTTTATCTAGCATGCTTCACAAAAACTGCATAATAATGCTAGCTGCATGCTATTACCTGGTGCTCTTGATGATCTGCCTTGGTTCTGATAATGAAAAAAAAAAACTGCGATAAAAAGAATAATATTTTTTTGCGTTTTGTGTAGTTACTGTTGCTATGAAGCAGAAGTGTAATAATATGCTAATATGAAATCCTGGGAAATTCTTTTTTAATCAAGCACTTACGTTTACAGAAAAGGTTGAACTGAAGGGTCCCCGGCGAATGTAAGGGATCTTCAGGTAGGTGTCACCGAACGCTTCATAGTATAAGGGGTGGGGATCTGAATGGTTTCCGATGTATAAGGCCTTTCATGAAGGTGAGGGTTGAGGCAAAGTCCCAACTCACTCCTCTGGACATTCTAAACCCCTCGACTGAATGTGTCTAATCATAAGAAATTATCCTGCACAATTTCATATTCATAACCATCAGTCCCAAAATGTCAGAACACTTTGTCAAGCTGTTACTGAGTACTTTAGCTCTCAACCTACACCTAACCAGTTTTTGGTCAAGTTGAAGTGTGAAATTGATTGTTTATACAAGTTAGTGATAAGATCACTGTAGCCTGCTAATAGCCCCATAAATCTCTTCAGAGCTACATGAGGTTTCAGTCACAACAGATGGATGCAGTTCTGAAAGAAAATACCTTGCTATATTTTAACTCACTGGATGCGTGAGTCCAAACTGAATTTTATTGGGAAGTATAAAAAAAAGACAAAACTTTAAATCCTTCTAAAGATGCCAAGAAAAACTCCATCAAAAATATGAACAAAGTCTTCCTATTTATGGCTTTTTTTGTTATCATCCATTAACTGCTTAAAAACACACACACACATTCATTTTAAATAGGCCTTTGCCAACAGTGTAGACCCAGATCAGACTCTTAAAAATGTGACATTTGAAAAGGGTCTACAATATTTGCCATATACACATATCAGTAATATAGTATCCACATCAGGAAAACGCCTATATATTTCTGACCCCCTTGAACCCCACTTTTATATATATATATAGTAAGGGGTAAACCTTATTTTTCTTATTTCTGTTCTACAATTCTACAATGTGGAGTGGGGCTTGGAGAAATAGATTTGGCTGCACGATGCTTCGACGCAAAGCTGATACTGACCGCACTTGAGAACTGGTAATCCGCTTAGAAGGTCTAAGCCTGCCCAGGAAAATTGCTATGAGTTAGCCCGTCCATGCTTATAAACCTTAATGGTTTCATTGGGCGGCAGGGATTGTGTGATTTTTAATCTCAATGTCGGGTAAAAGTCCCACAAAATTGGAAGCAATGGCTCCAAAATGACATAGTGTTGACGGGGACGTTAAACTTCAAATCAAACAAACAAACAATGTGGAGTGTGCGTACTCGTTAGAACCACCACGGTGAGGCGTACGATACCCACAATCTCTAACATACTGTACCCACAATCTGTATTTTGAACAGAAGTAAGATTTTTTTTCCTTCTTAAAAGTTTCGTTTTTAGGCGGTAAAATTTACAATCTGCATGTATTTGTATTGGCTTGTTTTATGAACGGGTAGCAGAATGAACCCTTTTGGTTGGTTTGGGGCATGGCTTGAGATGTCATTTCATCTCAGTGTCGGGTAAAAAGTCCCCAAAAAACTGGAAACAGTGTCTCCAAAATTACCCAAATAGTGTTTAAGGTGACTTTAAGCCACTTTAAGCCACTTTTCAATCAAATTAACAAATATATTATCATGGAAGACCGTGCCCTACTGTAAGCCTACCCAGTGACGTCAGATACACGATATCTTAAGCACTTCTCTTACCCTTAATATGCTCTGTAAAACAGCATTCTGAAAATGTTGTCTGTTTTTGTCGTCTGCTTCATGGCCTTTCAAACTTTCCAAACATATTTTAGTGTGGATCCTGATTAGGAGCACTCTGATCTGGGTCCACACGGATTGCAAAAAAATACTATCAAAGTTACAAGCAAACAAAAAGTAGACAACAGTTGTTATTATTGGCATCTTGTGGGTAAAAATAAAACTTAGCATTTTTCTGGCTTAAACATTTCCATCGGGACTTGGAGATATATGGGCCGCATGGTGCTTCTACACAGTGGTCAAACTGACGACACATGGGTACTGGTAAACCGCTTGGAAGGACTAAGCCTGCACAGGCAAAGTGACATGATAAGACCGTCCAATGCTTATAAGCCTTTTGGTCTTATTATGCGGCAGGACTTGAGATGTCATTTTATCTCAATGTCGGGTAAAAGTCCCACAAATTTGGAAGCAACGTCTCCAAAATGACCTAAGTAGTGTTGATGGGGACGGTAAACCTCAATTCAAACGCATGGTGACGGTAAACCTCAATTCAAACGCATGGTGAGCTGCACCAAGCTGTTTTTGAAAGCCAATACTTCATTTGTTTGCTGACGTAACCATGCCCGTTTGATCAGAATCAATCATTAGGTTAAGGAGATATAGTGCTTCAAACAGACTACATGACAGAAACGATTATGTTCTATGTTCAAGGGCGATAAATCCAAAAGTAGGAAAATCAGAGTTAGTGTTCATAATAATGTTCTACAAGTAGTCTAATGGTGCTCTACATACCTCTGAAGTTTCATGGAAATATCTCAAAGGGTATCGGAGTTATGGAGCGGACACGCAACTATGACAGAAATGACCATGTTCAATGTTCAAAGGACAATAACTCCAAAAGTAGGAAACGGAGAGTTACATATGTTCTTCATGTCGTCTGATAGTGCCCTATATATCTTTTAAGTTTCGTGAAAATATCTCACATGGAATCAGAGTTATGGAGCGGACACGAAACTGATAGAAAAAACTGTATTCAAAGTTCAAAGGGCAATAACTCCAAAAGTATGGAAATCAGAGTTATGGTTGATACGTTCTGCACGTCATCTCATGGTGCTTTACATATCTGTGAAGTTTCCTGTAAATATCCCAAACGTAATCGAAGTTGTGGAGCGGACACGAAACTATGACAGAAATGGCTATGTTCAATGTTGGAAGGGCAACAACTCCAAAAGTAGGAAAATCAGAGTTACGGTTCAAATGTTCTGCACGTCGTCTGATAGTGCTTTACATATTTGTAAAGTTTTGTGAAGATATCTAAAATGGTATCAATGTTATGGAGCGAACACAAAACTATGAGGCGCTGACGGACGGAATGACGGTCTCTCAAAGCTTCGGAGGGTATAACATAATACCCGGCAATGTTTTGAATGGCGGTGCATAAAAAGGGGGGAGGGGTGCGAATTTCAGTTAATTTGCAGGGGGCAAAAAACCGCAAGTCTGAGAACAGTTTTCCAAAAAAGGGGGGGGGGGGGGGTGCACGTCTCTCCACCCTGTATGCGGGCCTGCATCAACAGGTAGAATGAACCATTTTTGAAACATATCACTGAAGGGTCTGTGTGTGTGTGTGTGTGTGAGAGAGAGAGAGAGAGAGAGAGAGAGAGAGAGAGAGAGAGAGAGAGAGAGAGTTTAAACTATGACTGGTGGGACTGAGAGAGAAGAGAGAGAGTTGAAACTATGACAAAAAATGTAGAAATCGATGGATCTACAGTTTGCAGCTGGATAAAATATTATACATGTAGCACAGAATGCGTTGTATATGAGGTTAAGCATTATCAAGGAAATATTGTTGGTTCAGAAAGATGAATTTGTTGCTGTTTGATTTTGTTTGTCGTTGAATATACGTGTATACAGAAGGGAGATAATTAAACATATTAACAAATGACAAGTAAATACATGTTATTTGGAAAACTTTGACGGAAAATGCTACTATATTTTTTTTTCAGACAAAAATGTACTAAATACTTTCTTATAATGAAGCGTTTTAACGAGTACCCAAATTATACCCACAGTATATGCTTGCTATTGGCCGCGTGACTATCACTGACCATCTGACTGCCGCCGCCCCTGAACAAAATCAAGTTTATAGCATCGATAGTCGCCTCCCTAAGACGTCAGAGCGCTGCGTTAAAAGTAAATTCAGGACTGTGCTCGTGTACTTGGGCATTGGCAAACAGTGTATACCTAATCAGACGCCATTTAACTGTCTGATCAGGGCTAATGTGTTTGCTTAAAATACTGGAATTGAAGGGTTTTTGTTTGTTTGATTTGAGGTTTAACGTCCCCGTTAACACTGTAAAGGTCATTTTGGTGACGTTGCTTCCAATTTTGTGGGACTTTAATGACATCTCAAGCCCTGTCGTCCAATGAAACCAATAGGGTTTATTAGCATGGACGGTCCGCCTCGCACCGCGGTTCCTGGAGAAGCTTAGATCCTCTAATCGGTTACCAGTACTAGTGTGCGGGCCGGATACAGCTCTGTGTGGAAGCATCATGCAGCCCATATATTTCTTCAAGCCCCTATGGGCGGGGGCCAGGAATTGAAGGGTAAAACGAACAGGTAGATTCTCAGTCTTGGACTATTTTCCCAATTACTCCACCAGTACCCTCAGTGCTTTGATAAAGTCTCTCCCTCTCTCTAGAGACAGGGGTTATGAACTTTGTGATAAGGAATTGCTAACACACAGACAGTGTTTATTTTGTAAACATTCTGTGAAAAATTATAACTGTTAAGCTGTCATTAAGCCACTGGATGTGGTAATTTGAGCTTTCCAAAGAAATAGGAGGAATCCTGAGGTTGCGGTATATAGTATAAGGACACGCCCGGACAAAATTTGGGTGGACATCAAGATGAAAGGCAGCAAAACCAATAAGTCGCCCCCACTTCAATTGAGAGACTTAAATGTAGCTATGTAAACGAAACTAACATTTACCTTTCTCCATGGTAGGTTGGTATCATTGTAGTCATAGCGAAGTTCTTCGCCAGCCGCTATATCTCTTAGTGCAAACAAACAGAGATGGGGACGTTTGTTTACCACCACAACGCTCATTTTACAGTTCTCTTCGGGATCTCCGTGGGCAGCATCGTTGACCATCCTTCCCGCAGAAAATACATCCAAGGTTGCATCAATACTGAAATGATATTTAGAGGAGAACATTTCAGATATATGGTGATTACAAGACATCATTCAATATCGGAGCCACAGTAACCCTCATCCTGCTGGATAAATTATTTTTGTCGAATCCATTTGAGTATCAACATGTCAAATTACTTGATATTAGGTACTATTTCATATTCATAAACGGATTATCATTGATGATTCTGATCGGGTGGCTAGACTTAATATGTCATTTTCTCTGGATCTACGCTGTTTTCAAACATAAGACTGCATATAGTTGTCTTGTCTTACACTGAAATTCATCTTTATTATTATTTATTTATTATTTTATTTATTTAATTATTCAATTGCTTTTTCCTTTTGCCTTTCTTTTCATTTTTTTCTTTTATAATCAGGTTCGCTTCTTAATACGACATGACAGCAAATCCTAAAATTCATGTCAATGCATGTAACGTGTTGTCTTCTATCATGTATAAACAGTATAAAAATAAATATATGTGTTAACGATACATAAATAAAACTAAGAGATATACCTACCACAGGGACTTTTCCTTGTATTTAAAAAAGAACATGAAACTGCCCTGCTCTTCTCTATACGTTTTTTTGGCATCTTGGTAGCTTATCAGATCTCCTCTATACTCGAGCAGAAAGTCTCCTTTTCTGAATTGTTTTGAGGAAAAAATACCATACCCTGCAAGTCAATGAAGTAAAGTAAAATAATATGTTTTATTGGGCTGACGAGAAGTCAATGTGACATTTTTAATTTATCAACGGCATTCATGCGCAAAAAAATAACTGAACAACAAAACTATCTCGATTCTGCCAAGGACCATAATATATGTTTAAAATGTATGAAAATAGCAAAACTTCCTTTTAAGCGGTATGAAAGGCCATATTTTGCACATGTGAGTTAACGTAATGAATAATATGAATTAGAAATAACAGATCTCGGGTCGATGCTTAAGGCCGGAGACAAAAACATGCCTTGCATTATTTGGTCATCCTCGGGTTTGGATACTTCACTCTGTATAAGCTCTCTTTATCAATAACCGCTCTAATGTCACGAATGTTGCCAAGAAAGACGGAACATAGACATATTAGCTCCCTTTTAATTTCGGGTGAAAAAAGGCTAAGCGTATGCCTGACCAATACCATGGTGTGTGATGGTTCCGCATCCTTCCTCTTATGAACCGCATTGCAATTATTCTTCGCGATTGCCACCGCTTCCTCGAGAATGAAGATGATGAAGAATCCAGAAAGTGAGGTTACTTTGCATTTGTTTGCGTGCTTATTTACAGGACTGCTATCTGTGTCTGCGTAACTTTAAAATGATCTTTCTACAACTCAGAATGCAATTTATGTGTCCTTTTGTAGTGGTTTCGCCACGGCATTACGATGTCGAAGGCCTGTGATTGTGGTTTTCATCATTAGTTGCTGTTTGTCAGCTCAAATTTAAGACCATAGGGCTTACATATAGCATCGAAAAGCGTGCGTGGGCAGTTTTCGTTTGCTTTTACCAGTTCCATATATTAGCAAATGTTGACATAAACTACCTATGATTAACGATCGGCTCGATATGAGTGAAATAATCTTGAAAGGGCCGTAACCCCCCCCCCCCAAAAAAAAAAAAAAAAACAAAACAAAAAAACACTGGTCTTTTTCAAAGAATCAAATTTACGAGTTGAGACAGGGGCCGCTTCCTGCTTTATCGAGACTCCGCTTCCCAAATTTAAAAGTCTGTTTGCTCCGCCTCTAATTCGTATTTAATATTACGATATTCTACGCAGCCAGGCTTTTTACAGACTGATTCATTTTCATATCTAAGATGGACTCTGCCGACGCTGTTCTCGTTATTTTTCTCTTAATTTAGTAGACATAGCATGGATCTTTATCTAAAATTTACGTCTTCAGAGGTCAAGGTCTAATGACACTTTGCCAACATGCACAGCGTCTACCCTGTGCGTAAGTGCATCGGTCTTACGTATGTGATTGTTTACCGTCTGCCTGAGTCTGCCTTTTACTTTTTTTTCTTTTAATTTGATAATTCATGTCGCGAAGGATATGCTACCAGTTTTTGGCTTAGTAGGAAGGATGCGGATCAGACCTGATTTTCAAAAATTAAAATATTTTCTATTTCACAGCACCAGGCGCATTCTACTTCACGATAACATGCCTATATACTTTTGACCCCCTTGAACTCCACCTTTATACAGTAAAACTGGGGTTAGCAGAGGTTAACATTATTTTTCTTTGTCGGATCTAAAACATTGATTATGGCTACTCGATAGAACTGGCTCAACGAGGCGGTTCTATCGAGCACGCAAAACCTATGTTAGGAGAAAAAGTAAGGGGAAATATCACAACGTTTCTTTTTTAAAATCTACTTTTTCCTTTAAAATTTGCAATCTATTGCATAGGCGTGTTTTCGTAATGTATTGATATAGAATGCTTTGGAGGAGTTGCCCTTGTATTAAAAATGTGTCGTTTCATGTGAAGTAATAGTTTGTTCAAAATGTTCAGAATGTTCCCTCCTGAGCATGTATCAAAATTTTTAGAGAAAACATATCACTTTCTAATCTGGCTGGTGCAGAAATTAAAAACAATTGTCTTTTCATCATTCTGTCATCTATCATCTGGTAGACAGCCTAACGTTCCAAGGCGGTTCTTCTTTGACGGTTTATTTGTGTGACTGTTTGTCAGTAACTGTACGTATCGCTTATATATTTTTGCCAGTTGGCCATTTTGTGGGGCGGTAACTGTCTATTTGGTTTTCCTCTGTTATTGTTTCCAAAAGGGTCTAGGCGCTTCAATTTTGTGCTTTATTCCCTTTGGTGTCTCTGTTGGGAGGTTTAAACTAATTGTTTTGATTCCTGATCATTGTTTTACATCTTCTTTACTCGCTTTTTAATTTCACCGTTTTTTGTACACTGTATGCGGAGTTTGGGGAATAGTTTCCATGTTTCGATCTGCGAGGAAGCGGCGCTGGTCGTGAACGATGTCTGTAGCGCGGGAAGCGGAACGATCATTCACCGTGAATATGCCAAGTAACTCGACACGAGGCAGTATAATTTGTATTTTGTGCATCAAAGTTACATTTATCCGACCGAATTCACGGTCTTTTCGCATTCGTCTACACTTATTGGATTCAGGCATTGGACATCATTTATGTATATAATAAGTACATCAAAACTTCTATGGCTCGAAACCAAATGGAACGCTTACACAGGCAATTTCTAAATCGTTCCGGTTTTCTAGAAAAAAAAGTCCCACAGCTGCAAATATAAATATATTTGGCTTTATTCAGGGAGAGTTTCCTTATTTTTTTACGAAATATATGCTGTGCATAGTTATAAGAATCGCCTCTATAAACCGATTCTAATGAGAGTATATACAACCTTTATCTATAGTTAAGCTAATCGAAGATGTTCCTTTAATGCAACCTGATTTGGTGCTATGGTAAACCCTCAGTGACTCGAACTGTGTCGATGCAATTTTCAAAATCCGAAAGGTGTTTGAGCCATTGAAGTTCGACTGCTATAATAAGTACCTATGTAGTTGTTGATATGCTTTTCTAGAAATCCATCTGGATCCACCCTGTTCTCACAAACTGTTCTAGCCAATTCTAATTGATTTGACTTAATTGAGTGTCTGTCCCTTCAATGATAAACATGGCAAAAACAAGAGATTATAATGTCAAAATATATAACTTTAGGCTACTGAAAGAGATATTCATAATTAAAGAGCTGAGTGGAGTAGATTTAATGAATTCTGACATTAACAATTTAAAATATCCCCAGATTTAACAATTCGCAAGTAGATTGAAAATAATGCCTGACATGTAAAATGACTAATTGGCATATAACGTAAATGACCATGTGTTTAACGGCCCGGCCAATACTATTCAGATCATATCGAGCTGGTCAGTAAACGAATCAGAGAGAACGAATGAAGCCCAAAGTAAAATAAGAAATACTGACTCTTCCATGGCATAACTTCTGTTGTGGTTAATAAAGACTAATTACTGATATAGTTTTTTTGTTTTAACGTGTGTTATATCTCAATGTCGAGTGAAAGTCCCGCCAAATTGGAGGCAATGTCTCCAAAATCACTTATACAGCGTTGACGGGGACGTTGAACCCCAAATCAAACAAAACGAATTATTTCGTTATGTGGAGCGTGATAGCTCAGTGGTTAGTGCACTTGCCTCTGATGCTAGAGGTCCCGGGTTCGATCCCCGGCAGCGGTGTGAAAATTTCGGTGTCCGAACACGCTCCATTGGCATCATTTGCAGGTATGAATGTCATAAAGTGCACCGTCCTTCGGATCGGGACGTTAACTGGAGGCCCCCTGTGCAGGGAGAACCATCCCCTGTGCAGGTTAAAGAACCCTACCGTAATTACATGATTACTGTGTAGGCTTTCATCCTGCAAAACTGGAGTGTATGTAATACACCGTCTGTGTCCCCTCCGGGGGTTAAGGCGAAACCGGAAGAAGAATAGCGTATTGGCTAATTTGTATGGAAAAGAGTCTGCCGCTGCCGTTATGCCTTTCATTTTGTAATGTTCAAATTATTATATCCTTTATTTATTTTTTTTCTTTTTTCTCTTTGGTGTCTACGTTGAAATGATATATTCCTGATCATTACGGTCACTTATGTTTTTCAAGCATAACGGTGCACATTCCATTAATAGAAACTTGCCAACTGCAATTTCGAATCGGCGGAATGGAAAAAATTACCGTAGAAAATAACTCATCATCAACCCCCACCATCACGGCAGATATCGAACCAGCGACCTCAAGATCACCAACCGCCGCATTATCATTTTGACTTGCATCCAATTGACCTACCCAAGAACACTCCGGTAAAATCCATTTTATACAGTGAAACGTGGATTCTGCAGAGGTATAATTTTGCTTTAAGGTGCCGTTTAAACGTCCAAACCTTGTTTGGATCTTTAACCCATAAATGCCTGGCGGTACATTTTCGGGACAATGCCAACCAGCATAGATCACGATAAGACATCTGAACTGAGTTTACACTGTTTGCTCAGAAAGCGTATATTTTGTAAGATTTACCACCAACTCAACAAACCTGACACCCCTATAGATGGGAAATGGACATTTTCAAACTTATTAGGTGGAAGATAGCATTGCCATATATGGGTTAATTGATTAATTTGAGGTTTAACGTCCCCGTCAACACAATTAAGGTCATTTATGAGACGTAGCTTCCAATTTTGTGGGACTTTAACGCGACATTGTGATGAAATGACACCTAAATCACTGCCACCCAATAAAACCAATAGGGTTTGTATGCATGGATGGGCCGACTCGCAGTAGTTTTCCTGGGCAGCCTTAGACCCTCTAGGCAGATTAACAGTACTCATGTTCGGTCGATATCAACTCTGCATGGAAGCATTTTGCAGCTCATCAATTTTTCCAAGCCCCAATGGGCGGGGCGGATATATGGGTTAATAAGAATATTATTAACGTTTTTCTTCCAAAAATAACATGTTTACAGCCATCATAATATGAGATTATCTTGAACAAGTCTATGAAAATTAAAAGCCCTAAGCCCCACTTTATAAACAGAAAACAGGGGATCACAGATGTATACTTTTTTCTAATTTTTCTTATTTCTGCTCCAAGACATAGCTTAGGTGTGGATACACATTAGAACTGCCTCACAAAGGCGGTTCTAATGATCACCCACTACCTACTTTTGCAGTATGAAAAGAAATAAACTCACGGATTTTGCTTTGTTTGTAATGAGCACAAACAACACCATTAAGTGCATATCGAGCCAACCATGCTTTTTTTCCTGGCATAACGAAACATGCCTATACGAAAACATTGCCAATTTTGGCCAAAAATGCAAATTTTAAGATTAAAAATTGTGATATATTTCTTATTTCTGCTCAAAACATAGATTGTGGGGACTCGATAGAGCCGCCTATGTTTTAGATCAGAAATTAGAAAAATTATGTATACCCCCTTAAACCCCAGGTTTACTATATAAAAGTGGGGTTTAAGGGTGTCAAAATTGTACAGGGATGTTTTCGTGATGGGCAATATTATACATAAGCGTTTAATGCCCATCCCTCCACCAGAAATTGACAACTGCCGTTCTTGATTCGCGGAAAGGTGACAATGACCGCAGAAAATATTTATTGTCAATCTTGCTGACCCGGCAGGTATCGAGCCCGCTACGTCTCGGTCGCCAGTCAGTGCGGTATAATGTTATACAATGTAATATAATTCACGTGTCAAGTAGTTCATTTATAATACATCACGAAAACAGGCCTATATAATTTTGACGCAATCAAACCCCACTTTCATAAAAAAATCTGGGGTTTGCAGGGGCATACATTATTTTTCTTATCTCGGATGTAAAACATAAGTTGTGGGTATTCGATACAACCATCTCAATGGGTCGGTTCTATCGAGTACCTACAACTTATGTTTTGGGTAAAACTTATGAAAATATCAATTTTTCACCTTAACCCATATATGACAATGGAATCTTCCATCATATAAATTTGGAGTTGTCCATTTTCAATTATAGGGGTGTCAGATTTGTTTTGTTTAATGTAAGTTGTACAAAAATGTATGTTCTTTGAGCAAACAGTGTAGACCCAGATCAGACGCCGCGTTATGCGGCGTCTGATCTGGGTCTACACTGTTTGCCAACGTCCCAAAAAAGGGCCACTAGGCATATATGGGTTAAAATATACTTTTTTCGACGCTAAAATCTGCAATGTATTTGTAAAGGCGTGTCGTTATGTATTGTTCCATAAAAATACAGAATAAATATTTACCTTTTTCTTATTCTTTCCGAAGTTCGAGTTGCCATTCCCACGGTTTTTAATCAAATGAACGTATAATTATAAATAGCAGACAGCGTATGAATTTCTACTGCAGAAACGCGGAGCCGAGTTTTGTCGTATACACACCGAAAATGTTGAAAACTAATCACCAAGCGCGCTGTGTGTCGGTGTGCATGTCTGAACCATACAAAACGGGGAGGACGTTTAAAATTGCGGGAAACATATTTTTATAGCATAGTTAGGTCAATAAACTCGATTTCTGCAGTAATTCAAAACGGGGAGCTCCCCGTTAGGAGGTGTCTCCCCGGTACGTTGGTGTGTAATCATACGAAACTCCCCGATACGGACCTTTTACAAACGCACACACACACACACACACACACACACACACACACACACACACACACA